>JBBIGB010000022.1:4475068-4490856 GCA_037577075.1 Alestopetersius hilgendorfi | reverse complement strand
ATGCAGAGGGTGAATTTCGTGCTGTTCACACTGTGTGCAGTGGTGTGTTCACGTATGACTGAATGATCACTTTCACTAAAAAAAAAAAAAGATCACTTTCACATATACTTGATTAGATTAGAGCTAGACACTTGTTTCCATCCAGAGTTCTGATGACAGTCTTGCAGAACCAGAGCAGAATCTCCCATACCGTTTGCCAGATGGTAGAAAAAATAGTCTGGTGTTAGAAAATAGTCTGATGCGTGTTAACAGTCTTTTTGTATCTTTGCTGGTGTCTTTATGGGCAAATCATTGCTCTTCACCTTCCTTGTTTTTACTTCACATTGTCAATATATATCTAAGGCTATCTGAAATCTTGTTTCGTTATAGCTACTGAATGCACTGGAGAAGAAGCTAAAGACTCTACTGCATGGAAATATCCAAAGGGTCAAGAGGTGAGATTTAAAGACAGTGCAGTTATAAGTTTCTGAAAGTGCATCATGTGTTAGAAACTGTTCTCTCTCTGTATGTGCATCTGTGGTCAGGCTCCCTGCGCTGCAGCGAGGGGGAGAGGTAGACAGATACTGGCCGACAGCTGATGGTAGGCTTGTAGAATATGACATTGATGAAGTTGTGTATGAGCAAGACTCTGCCTACCAGAACATCAAAATCCTGCACTCGCGGCAGTTTGGCAACATCCTCATTCTCAATGGGGACGTTAGTAAGTCTGAACTGACCATCTTTTGCAAGTTCCTTCTGTTGCCTTTATGCAACGCATAGAAATGTGTGGACATATTTGTGTAATGACATCTGTAGATCTGGCAGAGAGCGATTTGCCCTACACACAGGCCATCATGGGCAGTGGCAAGGAGCGCTATGCTGGGAAGGAGGTTCTAATTCTTGGTGGAGGAGATGGAGGCATCCTTTGTGAAGCAGTGAAGCTCAAACCAAAGATGATCACCATGGTGGAAATATCCTTTTATGCTTATATGTAACGTCTATTCTGAGCAGGCACGTTTACATGTAAGAACATAGGCTACTGACTTTGCAATACAAGAAATAGAGGGACAAAAAGTAACACAGAGTAATGTGTATAATAAATATTTTACACCATTAAGTAGAATAAGCTTTCAGTCATCTTCAACAATTAGACAGATATTTAAAATTTAACTCTGAAGACTCAGCAAGAGATCACCCTCTCTTTGTCTGAAGCATGCCAGTCACAAATAGGTGGTCAGGCTAAAGTTCCATCTCCACAGGGGGTAGTGAGTAGTTTTGAACACTATATGGCGACTAAATAAATACCACGGAGGTCCATATTCATTATTTTGAGTCATTTTTCCCTGAAGCTTTCCCTCAGTGTGTTACAGTTTATTCTTAGCTGAGACTAAATGTCAAAGTTGGAGTTTGTAGATGTTTATTTGAAGTATTATTAAAATGTTATTTATATATTATTTTCTTGATCAAATAATCAGAAACTAAAATTGCATTTTCTAAAAATTGTGTTTGGGCCACACGTTCCTGAAATTATTTATTAGTTCTTAACATACTTATATGCATACAGGATATTTTTAATTCCTTCTCAGATGCCTTACATAAATCTGTAGTGCAGTTAAAAGAATGCGCTGTTTGTTTACCTTAATAAAGCATGCATATTGACCAGTTGGTGATTGATGGCTGTCAGAAGCACATGAGGAAGACTTGTGGGAATGTTCTGGATAACTTGAAAGGGGACTGCTATGAGGTAGGAAATTTGAAATTTTTTTATTGTCTTTTTTTATTATATTAACTGGATATCTGGTTAATGTGAGAGCTGTGTCAAGTTTATTTTGCTTGTTAATAAATTGATCCTGATTCTATTGCTGACCATATGAACATTAGATGGAAATTCTTTTTTATTAAGCTCAGCTCGAATTCTTTGTTGTATTCTGTTTGTATTTATGAAAATCCGCTTTCTTAACACATGACCACATTCACACCTCCCCATGCCAGTGAGAGTATTTGTTGTGTACTTGACCTTATACAAAAGTCCGCTTCCCTGCTTGTGAAACAGTGCAATTAATGGAAGTTGCTTGATTTTCCAAAGTTACGACTTAAACTACCTATTCTCTATTTCTGTATCTGTCGCTCACTCCCATTTATAGGTTTTGGTACAGGACTGTGTTCCAGTGCTTAAAAAGTTTGTAGAAGAGGGAAGGACATTTGATTATGTCATTAATGACCTAACAGCAGTCCCTATCTCTACGGCACCTGAAGAGGGTTGGTATTGATACGCATGCTGTGTCATGACACTCTTACTAAATACTTAAAAGGGTATTTTCTTTAAATCAACCTTTTCTTAAACAGTTTGATAAACACATTATGCATGAAACCATCTTTGCAGAGTCAACATGGGAATTTCTGAGGCTCATTCTTGATCTATCAATCAAAGTTCTCCGACCTAGTGGGAAGTACTTCACGCAGGTGAGAGTCTTACTCAAAGGTTATGGCAAATAACCACTGGGTTTTTGTTTTCTCTCTTTTATTATTACCCTCTTCTGATGCCCTTTTTCCAGGGTAACTGTGTGAATCTTACTGAGGCGCTTAGTGAATATGAGGAGCTACTGGGAAGGCTTTCATGCAAGGTGGACTTCTCCAAAGAAGTCGTCTGTGTTCCTTCCTACATGGAGCTGTATCCTTTAAAGTGATTTGCCATGCCACACTCTCCTGTATTTGCCAAAAGAAAATGAGCCTGGACAGGTCCTGATTAATTGTAGAATAGATGACATAAACATGGCAGTCCTGCACATAAGCATGAAGCATTATTAGTGGAATCCTCTTCTTCTGGGAATTTGCTGATCTTACATTCTCAAAAAAACTTTTTTTTTCTTTGTGCGAATGTACAATTCTAGGAATAATTACAATAATAATACATTTTATTTATAAGCACTTTTCACAACACTCAAGGTCACTTTACATACGTTATTAAGAAATAAAAATTAAAGAATAGATCAATTTATTTCATTATCCTTGCGTTATCCTCGGATGATCAGGAAGGGCATTCCACATTGGGCACCTTAAGCGCAGTTAGGTTAAGCACACTCTCTATGGATACGGTGGGCCAGCTGATTATCTTTAGGCATGATGGTGACTCTCTTGGAGTGGATGGCGCACAGATTCGTGTCCTCGAACAGACCCACCAAGTCTCACCTCGCTGGCTTCCTGCAGGGCCGTGACGGCAGAGCTCTGGAAGTGGTGGTCGGTCTTGAAATCCTGATCAATCTCACGCACCAGACGCTGGAAGGGCAGCTTGCGGATCAGCAGCTCCATGTATATTTGGTAACAGTGGATCTCTCTCAGAACCACGCCTTACCAGCGGTGGATTTGTGGGCGGTCTGCTTCGTTTTTGCCATAGTAGCAAAGTCAGATGGTGTTTTGCCACATATTTAGTTGGTGTAGAACATTTGTTCTTTACACTTTAAAAAGGCTTTTTACACCCAGAATGGTTATTTTAATATTTCAGCATGTGTTTCATTGAGAGACATTGCATTTCATTGTTTTGGCTGTTGTGTCGAACCTCCAGGTCAAAAACAAAAATACAATAAAATACCCTTCTTCCCTAGCAACACAAATACAGAAATGTCCTTCAGCCTAGAACAATGCTTCAATGGTTATGCTGTGCAAACACAACAAATTATAGGCATATCACATAAAAATAGGAAAACAAACAGAATTCAGATACAATAAAACATATTTTTCCCCAGGACAAAGCATCAAGGTTTGCTATGGCTGTGACAGAAGCAGTACTCTGACACAATGCCACTTGCTGGTCAGACTAGCTAACTACACAAAATGTTGTCAGATCAAACCATTTTCCCAATTTTTGTCTTTACAAACAACTTTCTGCAGTTTTAACTATGTGAACTGAAAAACATATTTTGTAGTTCCTTATTTGTCTATATATATTTTTTGCTTGTTCACAGTTGACCATAATATTTGTAATGATTTTAGGACTAAATTAGTGTAATCAAATAATAGAACATTCATCTGTTTTCCCACCAAATAATTTTTGTAGGCCTTTTTGATAAAAGTTCTTATCTCATTATTAAATGTACATTTAAAGAAAGATTAAAGAAAAATTAAATATAAAATTAAATATAATATATTTCACTATGCATAGTGTACCTTAAGAGGAGACTTACTCCTGAAGTGAGTTCCTCTGTCTTCAGAACTAAATCACTCAGTACAAAACTAACCACACCAACTTGAACTTTTTTACTAATTGCACCTTTTCCGTCTCAATTTTCTTATTGTTTATCCTTAATATTTTATCTCAGATGGGTATTCTACACAATCTGGAAGAAGTAATGCCCCTACCCCTTCCGAGCCCAGCCTGCCGGAATGTGAAGACTCACCCTCCGATGCACTGAGGGGAGACATGCACGCATCTCTCCATGCACTGTTTTTCCTGTCCCTCCACGCCCCAGACACCCCCTCCCTTTTTAGACACCATTTTATTTTATATTCTAAATCACGCAGAGATTGTATTTTTGTTTTGTTTTTGTTTTGTTGATTTGTTTGTGGGATTCTGCTTGGGCCCTCCAGGGAGCGCTGTGGTGCAGTGTGTGAGTGGAACGCTGCTTATGACACTGAAGCCTGGAAGTGTGATTCAGCATCCTTTATGCCTCCTGCCTCTGAAGACAAACCTTCTCTGAGTCAAGAAATAGCAGACAGCCAGCTTTTGGGTTCTGAATTCATGATAATTGATGTATTTTACTGTAGCTCCACTGATGTTTGTGAGTTTTGATTTATTGGTTTCCTTTTGTTACTGTGGTTTGAGTGTGATTTGATCTCTGGAAAGTTTAATAATAGTGTTACATCCTGGATTGCTGGGATTTCACCGAGAGGATCATTTCTATCCAAGCAGATGCGTCTCAATGCATTTTAAAAGGGAAAACTGCTGTAGCGGATTCCATTCATGTTTTATTTTGCTGAACTGTGAATGTTTTATTTTTTATGATTAGAGCCTTCAAAGTAGGTTTTTACATTTTCCGTTGGAATTTTGTATTACTGACGCATGTGCTTGAAGGAAAGAGTTTTTTTGAGTGAAGTTCACACATATTTACATTCATGCCTTTGATCCATTTTTAGGTGCTTCGTTGATATTATTTATTTGATATGGTTTTACCAAATACCAGTAATCCCGCCCTGAAAAATACCTTCTGTTCATAAGAGTGGTAAACAGCTATTAAAGCAACTTGGAGAGAAAATGTTTCAGCCTCAGGTTTTGTCTCTTCTTTATATGTAGGACATTTAAATGCATTGGCTCCATTGGTGACTCGTTATTACTTTGACAATACACACATGTACGTGTTTATATACATATATTTCTATGTGTGTGTGTGTGTGTGTGTGCAATCTTTGGAGGAGGATAGGGTCAAGCTCAGCAGCAAAAGATCCATATTATGATACCAATTTAAATGGCATTTTTTCAGCTCCTTGTGCAATGAATCTTCATGTCACAAAGAAAGCCATTACATATTGCCTATTTCACCTTTTTAAAACTTGTTGCCTATATTTAATATTAGTGTAAAACTGATATCCCTTGATGGTGGCATCACTGGGATCATTTAATAAACTTGGAAGGCCTGTGTTGGTCATTGTATATCGCATGCATAAAACAAATCAGCACCATGTCCTAAACTATCATGGAATTGATTTGGTTGTATGTATTGCTAGGCTTGTTGTAAGAATAGCCCTGTACTGATATATTTTTATTAGATAAACCATAATTCAGAGGCATTAACTATGGCTAATGCAAGTTGCCATTTATGACCTGTTTCTAAAGTTTAATGTCCTTTTAGGAGATGCTGTTATGGTGGCATCATTGTGTGCTAATTTAAAAGACTTGGCAGGTCTTAAAAGACTTGAATTACAAATGTAAACAAAAATCAGCACCAAGCCCATGCCTGTTCTGTTATTGATTTGGTTGTTTTTATTGGCAGGCTAGTTAAGGTCAGACAGGGCTGACCAGTTTTTGTTTAGGTAAACCACAATTCAGAGGCCATATCTACGAGTAATCCATGTGGTTTTGTGAAGCAGTGTCTGCATTTGATGCTCTGATGTGCTGGAATGGGGAAAGCCTCATTAAAATGGTGGGGTGACACTTATCACGTCACTGCACCATTACGTCACCTTTTTTGAGTTTCTGCACGTCTTTGCAGACCTGAATGCGGTGCAATATGGGAAATGTGGTTTTGTTCTTGGCAGCGCGCAGTTTCCTTGCACGGGATCCTGTCTGCCCTTGGCCTCGTCTTCCCACAATGCCATACTGGGGAAAAAAGTGTGGGTGGGATCTTGTGCCGACGTGTGTAGATGAGGATAGCTCACATAGCTGCCTTTTAACTGGGTTTTAGCTCGCTGTGATCTGAGCTAACTGGTAAGGAACTGTCGTATGAGGAGAGGAGGCTTCGAGGAGAAGTGTTTGCGTGGCTGGCAGAATGGAGAAACAGTTGCATTTGAATTTGTTAGCCTCCAGACCACCAATGGCAGGAGGTTTGCAGTCTGGATCTAAAATGAGAATGGGGTGAGTTTACATTACACTCTGAGGCATGGAGACACCTTCCTGAAAGCATATTGCACATTTTAACTTCGAGTAATTCTCTCTTTTGCCTGGGTGAGACAGGTTTTCTACAACCCCTGCAGGGTGGCACACTAATTTTACTGTTGTCACGACTTTACTTGTGTGTGTTCAGTGGTATAAACAGTGACATTTCTGGGTTAGATAAATGATCCTAGTTGACACTTGTGTGGAAAATGAGATAATATAAGACATCTCGTCGTGCAATGCGGTAACTAAATGTATTGACTTTGACAAGAGTGGAAAAATCGTATGATCAGTTCCAGAAATCAGTGTAACGGTATCGTACCAGGGTATTGTGTAATATAAAATCTGATCCCACACACTTTCTCAAGTTTGCCTTCTAAAATCTGCACCCCCACCCCGTGCTCATTCAACCAAATCTGTAATTGATCACGACTCACTCTGCTTTAAACACTGCATGAATTATTAGTCATGGCACTCACATAAAAGCCTGCTCTTGTATCCACAGTGAACCAAATGAACGCTATCAGTGATCTTTCATTGTCCCCCCTCCCCTTAATGTCACCTAGACCTGGAAGAAAGAGAGACTTCTCTCCCCTGCCCTGGAGTCATTATTTTGAGACCATGGAAGACGTGGAAGTGGAAAATGATCATGGAAAAGACATATCCTTCTCTTGCCTGTGATGTGCTCTGATGATTTTGAGGCTTTGCTTCATCAAGTTAAGAAAATATTGGTGATAAGCTTCCCAAACAATTCATTTTTGTTCTGTGTTTTGTTGTCTTGATTGTCCTGTTCACCACTCCTTGACTCCTTTGAACACATTCAGAGTCTACAGCAGTGGATCTCATGGGCCTGTGCTGCTTCTGCTTCACGGAGGGGGCCACTCTGCACTGTCTTGGGCCGTTTTCACTGTTCGTTTCATTAGTGTTTTATATGAACATTCATATGAACTCACACACACATGTGAAATGCATATCTTGTACATGTATGATATATTTGATGAGTGCTCATATTTTCTTCCGTCAGTTTCTGTCGGTATATACATCGGAATTCAAATTTTACATGCTAAAACTGTATACCCTGTTTTTTTGTGTCTTCAGGGTGTGATATGTAGCAGGATTAACTGCAGGGTTGTAGCTATGGACCTCAGGGCACATGGTGAGTGACCAGCTAAGTATTATTTTTTTTCCTCAGAAAGAGGCCGTTGCCACGGTGAATACTGACTAAGAACTGTGACCGTATATGTTTTTTTCATTGTTGCACTGCAGTAAAATGATTTTCTCAGTGTGCACCTTTTCTATCTGACAACATCTAGGAGACACAAAAGTGAAAAACTCAGAAGACCTTTCAGCTGAGACTATGGCCAAGTAAGCTGCTAAGACCTTTACTCAAAGAGAGCCTTAAAAAATAATTTTCTTTTGATTTAATGTGTGAACCTTTTTGTCATACAGGGATGTTGGCAAAGTTGTGGAAGCTCTCTATGGTGAAAATCCACCCCCAATCTTGATGATTGGACACAGCATGGGTGGAGCAATAGCAGTTCACACTGCTGCAGCCAATCATGTTCCATCATTGCTCGGACTTTGTGTGATTGATGTGGTGGAAGGTAAGGTGGCCCCCTGCTTTTAATTGTTAACATTTTGTAAGAAATGTACTTACACTGAACACAAAACATTTTGGACCAGAGCGATCTCAGCAGACATATAAAAACACTTTGGATTAAAAAAGGTTAAAGCTAAGTCACCTATATGCCATGATCCTTCCTGTGTTGGAGAGAATGCATTTTACTTCCATCAAGTGGGAAATCAAGTGCCTCAGAAATTACCAGCACACAGACAATAGTCATTTTGCCAAAACACTATTATATTTTTCTCTCTGTACATGTATTGATCTCATGTGAGGTACAGAACTCGTATGTATTTCTTATGTTTGCTCTGAATAGTATGTCATAGTTGTTTTTGTTTTGGAAATTTAGGCACAGCAATGGATGCTTTGAACAGTATGCAGAATTTTTTGAGGAGTCGACCAAAAACATTCAGATCAGTGGAGAATGCTATTGAGTGGAGGTATTGATGCTGTTTTTAAAATACACAGAGAGTATTTGTCAATGCCTGGTTGAGTAGTGATAAAATGGTGTTTTTTTCTGTTCCAAGACAAGACCTTTCATCAAATTTTAATGTCGTAGTGGGTATTATATAATGTGTCAAAAGGAAACTTATGTTAACTGCTTTTTCAAACATCATCAGTTTAATTGTTTTGTCACTAATTGTTCTGTGTTTTCAATGTCAGCGTGAAAAGTGGACAGATCCGGAATATAGAGTCTGCTCGTGTGTCTATGGCCGGTCAAGTAAAAAAGTAAGTGATCTCTCAGTCAGAATTTGGGCAAAATTCTTTTCCTTTCATGATTGACATATATGCTAGGTTGAATTCATTTAATTGTTTAGATGTGAGGAGCCTTTGAATAGTCCTGGTATTTCTAAGAGCATCAGTGAAGGGATCATCGAGGAAGAGGAGGAAGATGAAGAAGGAGGTGAATCCAACCACAAAAGGAAGAAGGAAGATGACCAAGAGGTAGAAACTGAAGGCTTTTTAAATGTATTGACCTCAGTTCATGACGAGTGTGTGTATTTGGTTTAAATATCTTATGTATTGCCATTAGTTCATAGACACCATCTTATTTGACCTATTTTTTATTTACAGTTGGCTGTTTCTGCTACTATCTGTTATTTCTCAATTATTATCCATGAGCTCTAGAGAGCCCTACCCCATCTTCAAGTAACTCAGCAGAGGCTTTCAAATGATGACAGACACTTACCATGTCTTCTTTTTTATAGAGAACCAAATGTTTTGGTCCTGTTTTGACTATTACTACAGCCTGGCTATGGTTTATTGCATGTTTGATTGGTGCTTTCATTTAGTTGTGATTGTAAATCAGAAGTGTCTTTGTGTGCTGTTGTGTGGACGAATGGGTATTTTGACCCTCAGGTAAAGAAAGAGAGTATGTACACTTGGCGTATTGAGCTGTCTAAGACTGAGAAGTACTGGGAGGGCTGGTTCAGAGGATTGTCATCTCTCTTCCTCACCTGCCCTGTCCCAAAGCTGTTGCTGCTGGCTGGTGAGCAAACCTAGGCCTGCTTATCCTACAATAAAGCCTCTGCCACAGTGTAATGAAGAAGTCTTCTTACTTTTTGTCCTTTTTTTCTCCAGGTATTGACAGACTGGATAAAGACCTCACCATAGGACAGATGCAGGGTAAACCATTATAATAGTATTACCATGGACCTGCTGTTACATTAATAGCATATTATAGGTTGATTTGGCTGAGAATCACTTATATCCAGTGGCATTATTTTTTAGGAAAGTTCCAGATGCAGGTTCTCCCACAGTGTGGCCATGCTGTTCACGAGGATGTGCCTGAAAAAGTTTGTCTTATTCTTGTTGTACAGTGGATTTTGATTATGCTCACTTAAGTGCTTCTTTAAGGTCATATTTGTGTTCTTGACTATCACAATTGTAATTATTTGTTGCATTTAATTATCTGTACACCATGACAACTGCTCTCATTTGCTGTCTCCTTAACAGGTAGCTGATGCTTTAGCCACCTTCATGGTCCGGCATAAGTTCACTGAATTTAAGGAGGGCTTCCCCTGGTGAGTGTGGTTTATGATGCTAATCTAAGCACTTTAGAATAACACAAAGTTGAAGGATCTTTTCATATACTGACATGGATTTTTCCACCTCTTGTGTTCTTGTGTTGTAGACAATGTACAGTCTTCTAGCTTCCTACAGCTGCTGGGTGCAGTAAGACTCATGGAAACCCTTCTCTTCATCTGTCTCACTCCTGTCTGGGGATTACTATAACTACCATGAACATACCAGTGTTTTTGCTGCAAGCTCTTCTTAGCACTTCATTCTTAAATATTTTTTGTATGATGTTAGGTATGATTGCTATTGTTTAGCAGGACATGTAGATCCCTGAACTCCCTGATCCCACCCATGAACTTGCCTCTGAGATTTCTGAAAATACCAGATATTTTATTTGTTTTTTTCCTCTAATTTTCAGTATTTTTGCCATCTACTGTAATGCCTTGCTTGTTTGTTGAATTTAGAGTGAATGAGTGTGTCTGAAACCGCGCACCTGTGCACTTTTAGTGCGCTATTTTAGGGCGTAGTGCGCTGACACTGAAAACCCAGCTAAAACTCAGTGCACTGAAAGTACCCGGATGCTGAACTAAAATCGGCCAGAAAACAGAGCAGAATGATGCACACTATGCACTAAACGGGCACCATTTTGACCACGTAGCGGAGGGGGCGGGACTTTCAATGTGTTTTCGAGTTGGATAGTGGCGGCAAACCGTGAAATACAAGCCCAAGTGAAGGCAGCTTGTTCGTATAAATGTAAATAACGTTAATAAAATTATTTTACTGACCTACACTGCGGTAAAACTGGCAGATATTTTGGCGGCTGAAGAATCGCGGGCAAATGTTAGTCCGCCATTTCCGCTAAGTGCAAAACGTTAGTGTTCCGTTTAGGACGGCACTGAAGGCCACAGAAGGGCGCACTACAGCAGTCAGTGCGCACTACGCACTAAACGTTACGCACTAGACGGTAGTGCGCGATTTTGGACACACCCATTGAATCATATTGTGTTTGTGTTGCTCATTGTTGATTTTCAAGATGGCCAATTAAAGAGCAGATGTTTGAAGAGGTGGGTGCATATGGATTTTTCTATTTACTTCTGGGAAATCTTCTCATTTTTCATCATTTACATGTTCATAGAAAACTAAAATAAAGGCAAACACCCCCCCCATGTTTCACAATCCTGTCATCCAAAGTAATGTAGGTATACAAAGGTTTAGGTTTCACAGAAATAAAAACTCTAATGGTTCTCTGTAAGTGAGCTGCAGCCTCATAATGCTCCCGATAGGGTGGCACAAAGTAGCTTAATTGATATACAGTAACCCCCAAGTTTTACACAGATCAGGAGTCGCGGATTTTTTAAAAGAACCAAACTCACCGGAAATGTTTATCTCAGCTTATCTAGTATTTGCAAGTTGTGCCCTGTCTAAACATGTGGGTAGATAGTTATTTAAATGTTTCTTCTGTTTACAAGTTAATGCTCTCCCTCTCACACACCTGTTCATACACACACACACACACACACACAAATAAACCAACATTTCCTACCTTGACCCTGACTTAACTGAGAATCAGCACAGAGAGCTGTCTTGTTCTTTTGTGTACGAGTATTTGCACGCTGCTAATGCTAATTGATAATGCTAACTGTTTGTTAAGCAAAGTTTTCTGATTCTGATTATTTACCTTTACATTTTCTTTATGGGCAATGCATTAAATGGGGTTTAAAATGGTCTGGGGGCATATTTAGGGTTTACACTCTAAAAATAGAAATGTTTAGGATTTTTTAAAAACCGAAATATAATGCGTTTTTTTTTTTTTTTTTCAAAATATGCGGGTGCTCCTGGAACATAACCGCCACGAAAAGCGGGGGATTACTGTACACAAAAAATCACAGACACTACCTCACTGAGACCTGGCACAAACCCTTGGATTATACACCGTGATGGCTAGCATTCACTAAAACACAACAACTCAGCATTATCAGCCACGATTTACATAGTAAGCAAGAGAAGTGAACTTTATTTATTGAATGTATTGAACATGCAATACAATTTTAGATCTATTTTCCCCCACCTTTTTCACCTCTGATGACTTTTCTCATTTGATGTCTTAAATACTTTTTATTTTTGTGGAGAACTTCAGATTCACAGAAATAAAAAGCTTTCCCTGTACATGTATATTAGTGAGTAAATTTCTATAGTAGCAGCGTAAGAATATGTGAAGTAGGGTTGCTTGGCCTTGGTCCTAGATTACTGGGCTGTCGGCTGCAGGGCATATATATATAAGGGAACACTTAAACAACACAATGTAACTTAAAATGTCCACTTAGGAGGCAAGGCTGATTGTCACTGAGAGAGTGTAGACTGTGAATCCTAAGTGGACAGTTTGATTTCACAGACGTGTGATTGACTTGAAGTTACATTGTGTTTATGTAAGATTAACGCGCGCGAGATTCTCTCTTTCTCTCTAGGCCCAGCACTCACAGGTCCAGCACTAATATACACACACACAAACACACACACATTTTCTTCCCAAAACACTCATCCATATTTCCAGACTGTTTGTGTAGCATACTTTTTATACTGTACTTTTGGTATAGTTTCTATTCTATTGTTTTTAATTTTTGCTATGCCGTGACAATGCAAATTTTCCACTTGTGAGACTGTTAAAGGATTATCTTATCTTATAAAAAGGACAAACATAATAAACAAATTACTTTTACTTGTCCTTAAGAGTTTTCTCTCAAGCATTTTGCTTTTTTAAATCCATAGCTGAAATAATATTTGAACAAAGGCCTTACAGCATCATCTCTAAGCCCATAGATGAGAGGGCTCAGGCAGCGGGGCAGGAGCAGGATGATGAGAAAGTTAAAATATCGCAGATACGTAAAGACGGAGGTATCATTAATAGTCATTAAATAAAGTGCTCTCTCTATGGAACCATATATGAAAGATGAGATGCACAGGCATAGCTGAATAAGGTGCAGCAGCACAGTCCTGTGGGCTTTCTTAGCTGAGTCTTTATGGGAGGACACAGACCTGGCTGTAACCATAATACTGATGTAGGTGAAGAGGATGATCAGCGTCACTGATGCAAAGAGAAATGCATTGCTTCCATTGAATACATCAATCTGCCATGGTTTTATGATGATCTGATCACGAGAGCAATACATCTGAATATATAAGAAGTTTGGGTCCATCACTGCTGCAAAAATAATGTCAGTCAAAATGTTCACAGAGCCAAATATCCAAATAATGCAAATGGCAATGCAAGTCCTTTTCGAAGTAGCAATTTCAGCATGTCTGAGAGGAAAGCATATGGCCACGTAACGTTCCAATGACATCACTGCCAGGTTAAAAGGGGCATTACGAAACGTTGCAGTAGACAGAAAGAGGAGGAGTGAACAGACAGCTTTAGCCAGCTTGAGGAGGGCCATGGACAGAACATACATCACAGTGGTGAGAATGAGATGAACAGAGTCATTAAAAAGCATGTGAGTAAAGAGAATGTAGCGTGACGATTCTTTAAAAACACGCTTACTCCTAAGAGCATAAAGCATGATGGAGTTTACATATACAGATATCAGGGTGATCAGCACCACTGCTACCAGTCTTGTTATATTTTCACTTTTCAGTTCCACTTTGATAACATTCTGATAAAAAAAAACATTCACTGCACTTTCATTAGTGCTTGCCATAGCTGATAATTACTAAATAAGAAAAATATTCACTAAAACAAGAAAAACAGAAAAGATAAAAAAAAAAAGATGTTTTAGATTTACAGTTGTGTTAGAAAGTGCAAAAAATGTTTAGGGCAGACCGTGTGAAAAATCAGTCTTCGGTTGAAGTCTCATTAGAAAAGAAAGAGAAGTTGTACATTGCGAAGCCTTCAGGCTCTGAGCTGTGTTGCAGGTTTCTATGACATGTATATTGTGCAGTGACATCACAACATCACATGAGCAGGGCTAGTATGTGTTGATGTTGCAGATATACATATTTTAGGATTTTTCCCCAGTGCAAACAGCAAACAATGGTGTAACCTAGGGTGGAGTTAACGTAAATACATTATCAAAACGCCTGGATGGGCATGCTGCTGTCAGTCTTTACAAAGTCAATATTTGTTTTCTGAATGGCAGAAGAGCATTATTACTATTATTATTGTTGTTGTTATAATTGTTATTATTATTATTGTTGTTGTTGTTGTTTGTTGTTGTACTTTAATACTTAAATGCATTTCACTCCTGTATTGTACAGTAAGTTTAACCCTGCCTGCTTGTTTCTCAGCATGTATTGTCCCACATAAAGCTTATCTGCTGATCCTTGTAACATATAACAACTAGTTTCTGCAAAAGCCCTAATAAACAGACATAACCTTGCCACAGACAAGCACTGTGATGCCCATTTTCTATGAACGATACTCAGCAACATAAATGGCTGTTTGCTTGCAGTAACAAGATCATTTTTAAATAAGTGGCTTTTTGGTTTAAATGTTTTCAGGGCTGCACATCTCTGATGTGTTTGAGATTCTAGGCTTATCTATTTATACTCTAGCTTGCTTTCTCTTCCAATATAGAACTAGGGGTCTCCTATTATAAATGTTCTTACAGTAGATTCCCAAATCATGTTATCAAGTTTTAGACACTGTAACTGCTGCTTGGTTAAAACTGAATAAATAAAAATAATAATAACAACAAAATAATTCACAACCAAATGATTTGTACATTTCAAAGCTATGAACCGGTATTCTACTTCTTTTCTGGTTTGTGAAAGGACCTGATTTTACCCTTCTGTAAGTTCTGCCGCCACCTAGTGTGCAGGAATAAGTTAGCATGCAATTTGAAGAAGACAAAATAATAAAGTGGGGGTAGGGGAGAGAACTAAATTACAACCAGTAATGTCTCTACCAATAAATACCAATAAATATACCTAAACTTTAAAAAAGACCTGTTCTAGGCGTGTTCATTCACAATACATTTTTTATTTACAGACTCATCTCCCCTCTGCTAGGGGAGACTGTAATTCAGTGTACATTGACAACTGGCTTGAATTTTACAGTAGCATAGGATAGAGATGTATTATATGAATAAGGGCATTGTGTCTCAGTCCATAGATCAGTGGGCAGCAGGGCAAGATTATGAAAAACTGATTCAGGAACCGATTATTACTGGTAGTCATGGCATACAGCACACTGTCTGATGCTGTAAATAAACAAAGTGACACAGAGGCCAAGCTGAAAGATTTTTATTAGTGGGTTCTAATATGATGGGTGTGTTCACACCACTAAGTAAGTAAGTGAACTTTATTGTCATTCATACCATACAATGGATAACAATGGATGCATGGCTGAACAAAACCAACTGGTCGAAATGAGGATGGCACGCTGGCAGAGTCACTCCATGCGAGTTTCTGAGTTAAGCCCGTTTCTGTACATGTTTTTGTGACTGTCAAGTGTCATTTGCAAGATTGTGCAAGATTAAATAGTGCAATGATTATCAGGAGTGTATGTGGGGGGGCAAGGAGTTCAGCAAGGAGACAGCTCTGGGGAAAAAAGCTGTTCCTGAATCTGCTGGTTCTTGTCTGGGGTAA
>JBBIGB010000022.1:4440711-4461498 GCA_037577075.1 Alestopetersius hilgendorfi | reverse complement strand
ATACTGCAGTCAGAGCATCTATACAACAACTGTCACATAATAACTAGCCAACACCTCACCCAACAATACATAAGCCAGGTTACCTTTTTGTAGCATGGTTGACTGGTTTAAATAGTTGTCTGTAACAGACTGTAACAAGGTTGGGGTTTTTTTTAATTCAGTGAATTAATACGTAATGTGTAAGGTATTCTATTCTGAAATATTTCATTCATTTATTTACAGTGCACAGTTTTGTAATGGTTTTGTTGTGTAAGACTCAAAAAAATGTGTTTTATATATATTTTTTTTCTATGAAGAGAGGATCCACCAGGCTCAGGCAGCCGCTGCCAAGGCACGGAAAGCCCTACAGCAGAAGCCCAAACCCTCCCCCAAATCTGTGAGTCCTACAGCATGCCAACTCTTTTACACACACTCATGCTGAAGCCTATACTATTGTTTTGCTATATTTAAGTTGTAGAGTTGAACCTGTTTAACCAGTCTTCTTCCTTTAAATCATTCCTGTGTTCATTTGATTTGGAAAGCATCTGTGGGTTGAATATTTGCTTGTCTGTGTATCTGTTTGATAGAAGTCTGGCAACAAGGAAACAAGCAGTAAGAGTGGTGCTACAGAGGGCCAATGTTCTGTGCCTGATGGGCCTTCTACACCTTCTACCAGCTTACCCCAACTTCCTAGTACCCCAACATCAATCACTCTGGGCACGCCAAAATCCCCACTACTCTCCGCTGTGACAACACCAGCCAAAGCAGGTGTACCAGATACTGTCAAGACCAGCCCCAGGTGAAATTTGAATTGTCTATAAAATCAGTTTATTTTGTATGATACCCTGGAGTGCCAAAGCTCTTGGCATGCATGAGTTGAATTTGGAGTACTATAAGAGTTTGACATCTCATGTGTGAATATACTGTTATCTCTTATGTGTTTTCTGCAGTGTTCTGCTAGTGTCTCCTCCTTCAATACCTCAGCTGGGTACTCTGCTTTCTGCTGGTCAGGTCGCCCCACAAGCCTCTCAACAGGCCTCTGTGCAGCCTGCAGCTCGAGTAGTGGCTCACTCTGCTACAGCAGGCTCTCTACCTCAGGTACGGGTAGTCACTGCTCAGCCTGGCCTTCCTGCTGCCTCCACAGGCCAGACAACCACGTTGGTGCATCAGACACCCCATCATATCAGAGTGCCTGTTACTGTGGCTCACAGCAAGGGCATTGCACAAGTAAGTTCAATATTATTTGTCAAGCAGTTCTAGATCCATCTCATCCTAAAGAGGCACAGTTTGGTGTTTTTACTCTTCATACACACCTGATACAGCTTCAGCTGACTACCAGGTATAGCGGATGTATTAGAACTGGGAAATGATGTTTATGACTGGATTGTTGAAAAATATATGTTGTTAAAGTTTTCTCATAACATGGTCAAAATAGTTGTTTTAAATTCAACCACTTTCAAAAACCAATTACATCAAAGAGTTTACAAATTAAGCTTTGTTTTCAACAGTAGTTTAATGGTTTTGTTATTTATGTAGAATTATAATGAACATTGATCCAACCAATGAACCAAGTTCAGAAGTTATACGTGATCATATGTTTAACTATTTTATTCAGGGTGCATATCTTCTCTCTGGTAGATGATTTCTGTGTGTGGTGATGTTTGTGTGTGCAGGCCGTGGTGACTCTGCCTTTAAGGAGTCAGTCTGCAGGAAGTCCTATCCAGGTCCAAGCTTCACGAGCTCAGACAGCCTTGTCTGTCCCTGGCCTGGCCTCTGCTGTGACAGTCAGTAAATCTCAGACCTCCTCTCCAGGAAGCCCTGGTCATAATACTGCTTCGCCTGCAGTGCTACAGGGGGTCACAAGTCAGAACATCATTAAACAGGTATACTTTCATTTAGAATATACCATACACTATTTCTTAATATTTGTGATCTTATTTCATATAAAATATTCTTTTTGAGAGTGTTCAATCCCATTCTTTTTTCCAAAGGAAATGTTTTTATTTGACATTATCTAAATAGAACAAATTACAGTGATCGTGATATGTTGATTTCAAATGTTCAGGTTGCTATCACTGGCCAGCTGGGTGTGAAGGCCCAGAATACAGCAGGTATTCCTTTGACTGCCACCAACCTGCGTATTCAAAGTAAAGATGTTCTACGCTTGCCTCCCTCTTCCATCACAACTGATGCTAAAGGCCAGACAGTCCTACGCATCACTCCAGAAATGATGGCCACACTCAAACTCACTCCAGACATGCTTGGCAGTGCTGCCAGCGCCACTGCCAAGGGCATTTCGGCCACTCTACATGTGACCCCAACACAGACCTCCCCCCAAGCTGCTCCCAGTCCTGCACCAACAGCCACAGCTGAGGCCCTGGCTGCCAAGGCCCCTTCCACCCAGGGGCCTCCAGGGGCTACAACTGTGATGAAGGTGCACCCTGAGCTGAAGGCCACATGCGACACTGCCATTCGCCTTATGCCTGCGCTGGCTGTGACTGTGGCCGACCCTAAAGCCCGCACGTTCTCTACAGTCACCTCTTCAGACTCCAAAGCCAGTGGCACTACCATTCGCATAGTACCCAACTTGGGAATGATCCCACAGAAACAGGGGCAGACTGTTCCAGTTAACACTACCACCACAAGCACCAATCCTGCCACTGTTTCCTCGGGAGCAACCACAGTCACCATAGCCACCAGTGGGGTGGCAGGAGCTAAAGGCATGACACTAGGTACTGCTGCAGGAGGCTCTCCTCTTTCTCTGGGCACAGCTGCAGCTACAGTCAGACAAGTGCCTGTCAGTGCTACCGTGGTGGCAACACAACAGGTGAAAATACTACTTATGCATTCAGATCTGTTGTGTTTAAGCATTAGTAAAGTAGGTGAACTCAATCTTGCTGCATAAATATGATCTAAAACATCATTGAAAGTCCAATTAAAGTCCAGATAAAGAGAGCCCAATTAAACAAATGAGGTGAAACAAATGATAGGTGTATGTTATGCAGTTTTATTTAAGGAACAGGAATCTCTTAAAGTTTGGTATTCATATGTTTGTAAAATTATATCATGACATGAAAAAAAAAGATTTATTATAACCTCAGAGTCCTTAGAAATCTCTCGGAGCTCAGGCTGATGTTACAAAACCCTCACTGAAGAATTTGGACATAATCAATTCAGTCGGACAGATTGTGTACCAATTCATGACTATTGTTACCCTCCGTAGGAGTGGTCTAACAAAGATCATTTTGGAGAAACCCTCTGATAAAGAAGAGTAAAGTTCATGTGTCAGAGTGGTCAAGTGCTGCCTATTTTCTCATTTGTGGATCATTTGTTTAACTGGGTTCCCATGATCTTGCTTTAGGTAAACGTTGCATTTACAAATGAACATGGCATGAGCCTGAAGCTTTAGCAATAGCTATTTCATAGTTTGCCTAATTGGTTTAAGTAGCACTAATAGTTTGTAATGCTGAGTAAAACTAATTCTTGTACATTCTGGCCATTAGTAGATATTTTATTTTGCACTGTGACATTTTTCAGTATTAGATATATAAACATTGAATAGTGGTGTAAGCTATAAACATTAGCAGTATTGTCTCATTAAAAAACATATGTAATGTTTGATCATGCCTAGCAAACAAATATTGCTTTTAATACCTACATTTTGAAACCTTAATATCAGTATCCCTCTGCAAAACTAATTAGTTAGAGCCTATTTGTATGGTAGATGGCAGATATTGTGAAACATATAAATGCCTGTTACCACCGACTGTTTTCTTATTTTCTTCTTAGGGGAAGTTACCTGCAAGGATCACAGTGCCTCTCTCTGTCCTTAGCCAACCTCTGAAGAGCAAAAGTGTGGTTACAACACCCATACTGAAAGGCAGCATTAGTACGAAGTATGCTGTTTTTAGATTTGTTTTAATTTGTTTTATTCTTTTTCATTGACTCCATTTGATTTAGTAATCTTATAGATCTATGACCCAAAGGCAGAAGTTGCTTAGATTTTATTCCAACCTGACTCTAAATGTTTACATACTTTTGTTACAATGTTCCTAGCCTGGCTGCCTGATATGATGTGAGCCTCTGTTCTGATTGCAGTATCAGTAATCTTGGCAGGAACATTATTCTGACAACAATGCCAGCAGGCACCAAGCTCATCGCCGGGAACAAGCCTGTCAGCTTTGTTACAGCTCAACAACTGCAGCAGCTGCAGCAGCAGGGCCAGGCAACGCAGGTCAGCACCTCAGCTCTTAATCCACATCCATTGGACATCAGTACCAGTATACTGGAGATAAGTAGGGGGTTTGAAGTTCTGGCCTTGGAACAGTCTTAAGGAGGAGATTCCCTTTGATTATTCTATTTTTTAAGTATTTTTCAAAATTAACCTTAAATACACTAATGTAATTAATTGTATGTACTTAACAGTTACAAAAGGATGCTCATCTCCTTTGAATAAATGTATCACAATGCACAAAAGCATTTTACAGTCTCAGAGTAAAGCTTTGTTTCCAACCTTACCCATTCAGGTGCGCATCCAGACCGTCCCAGCACAACAACTGCAGCAGCGCTCAGCAGCTAGTTCTACTAAATCCACAGTGTCCACTGTGGTGGTGTCCACTGCTCCCTCCCCCAAGACAACCCCTGACCCACAGTGAAAGGCCCAAGGCCTGAACATCTCTCCAAAGCCACTGAGGTGTGAGCTATACACATGTGGAAAAGGCTAAGGCAGTTTTGGTCTGAGTAACAGCACCTTATCATGCCGTGGGAAGTTGCTAGAACAACTGTAGCACATTTAGGATTTAGTGTTGATTGCCAACTGTCAATACTGTAGGGCAACTTTTCCAACCTCTCCTGCTCCTCAGTAAAATTCAGTTTATAGTGTTGATTCTTGAGACCTTTTTAGAATTTTATGTTATATGGAAATTGTTTAAAAAAAAAAACACCAGAAGTGTATTTTAGATGACCACAAATGAGTATACTCTGTTTTGTTGTGTGAAGAAAAGGTTAAACTGTTTTATTTGTGTTCTTTATAATGTTTTTCTCTGAAACACATGCTTAATGATACTGTTGTACAAGTTTTTGCTTGAATCATTTCTGAAATCAGATAAATAAATCTGCTGGGTTTACCCTTTTAGCTTTGTTTATATATTAAGACATGAGAGATTTGCATGGAGCAGTTTTTTGTAGATATACTTGAATGCATAGTGTGTATCTTCAAGTATTGAATTCCTTATGCTATCCAGGTACTATCATGTATATAATATTAATATTATAAGGCCTATAGATTAAAAACAATAAACCTATATATACATACATACATTTCAAAAGGCAGAGGATAGTTTCAGTTTCCGCATTATTGTGGAGATTTCTGTGTAAAACGATTTGGTTCTCAAAAAAAAAATCCACGTGTGACTGAATCCGCGAGCCCTGATTCGGGAGTTGCTATAAACATAATAAATATATATAAATATGGTAAGTGCTAAACTGATAAACTGAGAATCAATGAAAAGTTACATACACTTTGGGATTCCTACAGACAAATTTTATTTTGCAAGGAGAAACAAGTCTGTCTGGTTTGTTGCTTGAATTGCTGTTTATTCAGTGGTTTGTCAGAACATACCTCGCGTAAGTCTAACACTGCTCTTAAATGCAAGTCATGTTTCATTCAGAAAAAAATGCTTTAGTCATATAGATTTCCTTTCAAACTGTTCTTACAAAACTTCCCTGCCAAAGTGCACAAAGACAAGTGTATCAGCAAAAAATATCACAGAGCCTTAATCAAGTGGCAGAAACCATTTAGTGAAGCTATACCACACCTTATTTGTTTAATGTGCACAGAGTAATTATTTTTTTTTGCATATAAACCCAGATTAGGGCCATTTAGCTACCTATATCTGCATCCATTTCTTCATATCTCAATTGAAGACTGTTTTATTCTTCATCTGATTCCTGCAGTAAAGCCTTCTGGGAACTGGAGTCAGCATTGCTGGTTTTCCTGAGGCCAATCTCTATACCTGTCCTATGCTTCTCTCCACATCTTGCTGTGGTCCTGGAGAATGGAAAACATAGTGTGTAAGACCCGTAGTGGCATTTTGCAAAATTATAAGTAATATTTGCGCTCTGTAGTCGATGGCGATTACACACATGCTAATGTCTACTCACCACCAGACAACACTGTAGTTGATCCCCACGATCAGCAAAGATATTGCGTAATGCCAACAGTAGCACATGGTAATGAACATGACGTTATCATGGGTTTTCAGGTCCCATTCTTTCCCATTTAGAGGGTATAACACAAAACCAATCTGGTGAAGGAATCATTTGAGAGTGTTTAGATGTTCAGATGGGCCTTGCAAAGCAATTAAATGTATATTCACAACATTTTAGCTCATTAGGATCAGAAGAGCAAATTATTCAAAATACATCTATGACTCTGGGAATACCTGATAGAACCATGTGCCTTGCAGAATGGCCACACTGCTCCTAAATAACTCAAGCAGAACATTGTCCCGTATGAACACCTCGAGAATTGTGCTGGCTGCTCCACCAAAAACAGCCACAAGCAGCAGCGAATGAATGTGCTGGTCCAGAAGAGGCCGATTGTGTAAATGGAAATAGAAGAGGAACCCTAAAAACAGCAGATAAACATGGTGTAAGTGTATGATCTAGACACATGACAAAGGAGACATGGTGAACTTCTTTGTGCTGGTATCAATCAACTAAAATGTACTAATTCAGTAAATTTATATTTGTCATTTAGACTATTCTGAGATATTGTATTTAACATACATTGTTGCTTTCAAAAGCTCTGCATTCATTTTGGTTTTTACATTCCTTTTGAAAACACTAGCTGGTATTTTATGAAACTTTACATTATAGACAATACACTGAAGTGAACCCACTAATGTCACTTTTTATTTTTAGAAATTAGTCCATATGTCCAGCTTAGAAGGGGTTTTTTTTTGTGAGTACTCTTAGGTCTTCATCCAAAGGGTGACTATACAAAGATTCACCACTATATTCCTATAGTTACCACTTCTGTGGCAGAAAACCCTATTATGATGTTGATATTACACAAAGCCATGAAATCACTGAATAGACCCTACAGTGCCACTAATATACAATACACCTCAAGCACACTTTTTTGTACCTTCAACAAAGAGAGCCAGAGAGAGGGAGAGACGATCAAGTCCAGCTGGGACAGGAAGCGGGGATGTGCTGAGAATGTCAGCAATGCCAGATATACCAAAGAAGAGGTACATAGTGCTGTGCTGCCAGTTCATTAATTTCACCCAGTTTCCATTATAAAGGTGACCATGAGGTCCGTCAGGCACAAACTGCTCTGCCATGATGCCTAGAAGAAGAGAACACGCTTATGATAGTTGTTTCTGACACTGGTCCAAGTGCTTCTAAAGCAAAGGCAGTTTGTCAGTAATCCAAAACCTGGTGGTGTGAATTCACTCACCAACAAAAGCAAAGAAGGTCTTCAGAACCCCCTCGATAAGATCTATTCTTTTGAAGAATAGAGGTAGGTTTTGCCTTCCACCATGCTGTCTTCTTTGCCAGGTGTGTCGCAGGGGGTATTTTACAGACCACCACAGGCCGAACAGCAGGAAGAATGTCCCGGGTAGTGCATGTCCTTTGAAGTTGGCCATCTTTTAGAATCTGCCTATAATGCTGACTTCAGCACTACATTACAATCCAAAATGGAAAGTAAATATGTGAGCATGACAAGTGGCATACAATGTATATTAAACTAACCACATTAACCACACCTCGGCCAAGCTATCTGTCGTTTGGGGGGGGGGGGAATAGGCCAACCTAAAGTTCATATGCTGGTGTCCTTCTATTGCCTCACAAGCCTTAGGAGCGATTATTGCGCAACACTTTGTGCAGTCCAAATCTTTTTACAGTGTTATAGTATGCCTATTTACATGCCCTGGGCCACGAGGGGGTATAAGGGGTTTTCACCCTTTCAGATGTATGTTTTTTGCACCATCAGTTCAGGTTTTCATTTGTTTTTGATAGGTCAATTAGCCACTACAAGCAAGCAGATGACACTCGAAACTTTTCATAGGCAGCCCTGCCCTGCCTCTCCTGTTTCATACGTGGTACTCTGCGTCTGCGTCCGCGTCCGCGTCCCCATACAAAGCGGCTATTAACAGCGTTCTGATCCAATGGCGTCGCACATTTTCAGATTGACAGTCTTCTAGCTCAATCGAGTTTTAGGATCCCACGAAGGCCCAATCAAATGTTGGCCCAATCTGATTAAAGCTTTAAATTGAATTTCATTACACTGAAGAGAATTGAATTGAGAGACGGAGAGAGACCTGCATAATATCAGCAGAAAATAAAACTAATGAAACATTTTTTTTTAGTTTATGACCGAGGCTGTTTAATTTTAGCAGGACTTGCAGCAGGCTGTGCTTTGATTATTGATTATTAGTATTAGTATTAGTATTAGTTTTATTTAATGTAATACAATATAATACATTTGTGTTGTCCTTATTCAGTCTTTTAGGTGCTATTGCATGTTTAAATCACTTTTATTACCTCTCCAAGACGATTTGTATGCCTGATGATCTGATGCTAGCCCAACAAGCTCCGTTCCTGCTTCATATTTCAGACACTATGCACCAACAAAAGGGTGAGGCAGCGAATTTGCTTATGTTTAGTATAACCCACAACATCGCCACCCGCAGGAAGAAAAACGTGAAACATGTCAAGTCAGGGTGATTAAGTTTATGATTATTTTACTATGTAAAATATTGCTCCCTTGCCATCTAAGGTGCCCCCTGCTGTTCACTTCATCCGAGTTTACAAAAGCAGCACTTCTGATAAAGCTGTCAAAGGTTTCATGTAGAAAAAGAGATACGAATGTCTATATTTGCTCATACACTTTCTCTCCTGACATCTCTCAGTCAGGATTCTCTCAGTCAAACGTGGGCATTTTATCAGAGAAACTTTTATTAGTCCCACAAGTGAAACATTTTTCAAATATATATCCATTTATCCAGTTTGTACTTCAACTAATGAGATGGTCATAGTTAATCTGTGCGGTTAAGTTTCACTTTTGGCCACAAATCCTGAACCAAACCTCCTTATATCTATACAATGTTTTCTTAATGTAAACAAAAATAAATCATCTGAATAGACCCTGCTAAAGAATATCTCACGGAGTGTCAGAATCACTTTCGTTTGCGTCTTGTGATTTGAGAGAGCACCTCCGACAAATCATAACATTTTAAAAAATCAGATATTGTGTTACAGTAATGGGTACTTTCGTACGTTGGTTTGTTTGGGTTAGCTATATATACTGTGTAGACAATGGGAAATATCCCGTATCCCCATCGGGAGTCTGATTTGAATATGAAAATATGTGTGACACAGACGGGAAGTTTTGCTGTGTTTGTAATGATGCTCAGTCTCACCTCTTAAAACACACTGCTTTAGCTCTTCTTTCTTCACTCACTTCTTACTGGTAGGTGTCCAGTTTATGAGCATCATCAGGAGCTATACGTTTTTACCTGCTTTTTTCTGTCCTCTTTCAGACACGTAAAGCGCTAGAACTCACCTTCTGAAAACAGAAAACAGAAAACATGATCGCTGTTTCCTTTCCCAAAGCAACGCGACTCTGCACTCCACTTTTCTAACATAACAGGCATTTTCTGGCCATTTACAGTCCCAATTAACTTATTTAATTAAAACAAAAAAACTAAATGGTTCCAGTTTCCCTATTGAATGACTTGCATGTAATTATATTAGTTTGACAAAATGTTATTGTAATTCTCAGTTTATAAGTCATTAAAACACATAGGCTATGAATGAATGTGGGATATCAGTGCTCCATACCTGTGTACCTGTGTACCTGTGTACCTGTGCTTTCCTCCGTGTTGACAGGCTAGAGGAACCGGTGGAGCTTGCTCCTCTTCATTGCCTGTTTTGTGATGGAAACAGTCAGTCAGCCAGCCAGCCAGCCTGTGTGTGTGTGTGTGTGTGTGTGTGTGTGTGTGTGTGTGTGTGTGTGTGTGTGTGTGTGTGAATAAAACACAGCCCGCCCTACCTGAACAGGTGACTATAGCAGGTAAAGGGTTAAAGCAAATGCTCGCTGCTTGTTTCCTTAACAAACGGTTTAAAGCCCTTTACAGTGAGGCAATAAACTTCTTAATTAGGTCTACATTCAGGTCAGCAGATCTAATTCTGTATTTTTCTACAGTTCAAACAGTTTACTAATTACTCTTCATCTGTATAAAGGTTAAGAGAAGAAGCACGTAGTTAAATTGATGGTCATTATAATGTCTAATTTCTCACAGAGGCTGGTTAATGAATGAGTTTGGGTCATTTTTGGTTAATGTGTAAACCATCTTCACGGAAGTTAACAGATGCAGCATACCATAATGAACAGAAACAGAGGGAACTTTGCTCCTTATCGCAAAATGCAGTTTTATTGGAGTCACATATGAGCAGGCCCCAGTGTTTTCAATGTGATCTGGACTTGGTGACGATGCCCTTTAGCAATAATGAATCTCGGTAGCTCTTATCTGCCAATCATGTTAGATCCAGGATGTTCCTTGTTCATGTAAACACAGGAATGTACAAAGTAAACAATGAACCTAAAATAGCTTCATTCTTGGGGTTGTAGTTGAAATATTTTGAAATATGTTTTATAAGATCTGTAGGCATTTTTTCTGGGTTGGTGTGAGTCTTGACCAAGTCTTACTTTTATACAGAAGTCCAGAGACTACTGTGACGAGAAAAAAAGGGCAATGTTTTCATGGAGATTAATAGAGAATGAAAATCAGTCTTAATAACATTTTTCAAGCATAACACAAAGAAGACAATGTGTACAATGAAATGGTCTATAAGAAAATTCACATACAGGCACTTTAAATTAGTAGACATGGTTGTTTAAAGTGGATTAAGCTGATGAGGCATTTTGAAAAAAACTGAGTGTGAAATGTTATTCTAAAAATTAGGCTGATACATTTACAACTGAAATAACTAGAAACAGCTACAAAATTGCACAGAAAATCTTCTTCTCTCTGAAGGGATTTTCGGAGGAGGGCACAGGGGTCACCAGGGGATCTTCTTTGGCATGAGTTTCACAGTATGACATCAGCTCAGCAGCCGCTTTAGACACCTAAGCAAAGGAAACCAGTTGATGTGAAATTCACTATAGGAAATACGTACATCATTTCATATCTAAATATTCTACCAACATTACTGTCATCTGCTGCTTTTTTTAAAAAGTATGTTTAAAAATATAGTATAGAATAAAACTGTAAGGTGTCTGTGAGGTTTTGCAGCATTGTTTCAGTAGTCATTGTAGTGTCTACTACTGAATAGGTTCCCAGCACTGGGGCCCTCCTGCTCTCAACACACATGATCTGACTTATCAGCTAATTTGTGAGCCTTTTCTGGATTGAGGTTTGTGTGTTATAAAAGATAAACACTAAAATATGCAGGGCTATTTGACTCCAAGACCTGGGTAAAAAAAAACATGCAATATATGTCTGTTATCTCACCATCATTCTGTCAATGTTCACTTCCAGTTTTAACTGCTCCACTGTCTTTCGGGCATCTGCAATCTTGGCCATGTTGTTGGACATTGTGCTCTCGTGGAAGCTGCTGTGTAACCAGAGGTGATTCTGATAAGCTGGTATAGTTTAATCCTATAACCAAAGGTTACATGTGAGTATTAAGTTTCTGTTATAAGATTTTACCTTTTCCCAAACATTTTAACTGACAAAACTGTACCAAATTACTGTCACATAAAATACTTTAGAATTTTTTTTCAGCTGCCCTATAGATTATTTGAATGTTTTGTGAAGAATGAACAACTAAAAATGGTGCATAATGACCAAAGCATAATATCATGTCAACATAAATCAAAGTTTGGAATGTCTTTGTTTGTTCCTATAACATTATTGTTTTTTTAATGTTTTCTTTCAACAGCAGTACCACATTCTGCTAATGCAGTTCATTCTCTGAATCCACCCGAATAATGTCTTGAATAAGTGATGCTCCAGTTATGCTGAATATATACTCTGTTAACTTGCTTGTCTAGTTACATGACCTGATACCATATTATGTCCGTTTATATAATGTTCTGTTATAATGTTCTGTTAGAGGCTGGTCTGAGGTGGAGCAGCTGTAATTGTTTTGCGGAGGCTTCCTGGGTCTCAGCTGGTTGTGCACAGCAAAAGGCTCAGAGGGAGAACACAAGTAAAGTTATCCTCATGAGGCTCCCACTAACCTGCTTAGCATCCCCTGCCTCCAACACTTTAATACAGTAACCTTTTATCTTAAATGTAGCCTTAGCACTGCATAATAAATAAAACATTGCTTCCTTAAAAATTGACAGCATTTTAAATCCATGACTTTTAATACCAGTGTCGCTGACCAAACCATATACTTGTGCAACTGTACAATTATCTTTAAAGCTTTTTCATGTTTCTTAGAGTTCCCCACAAAATTATAATTCCATGCCACCACAGCAGGAGGCTGCATGAAAGTCACAGTAACAATGTTCATAAAATATACATTTAAATATTGTGCATTTCCTGGTATTGTAATACTACGACACAGAATGCATAGTTCTGAAGCACACTGTATTTTCTTCCCAATAGTGTGTACATTCAGAAAAAGAAAAACACAAATGCTCTGTTTACTGTAATAAAATGCTTTCAAGACTTACCACTGCTGAAAACAAGGACTCTTGGATTACTACCTGTCGAAACTGAGTATTGCCCAGTATATTCTCAAGCTTACATGAGAAAATGAGGAGACAGTGAGGAGTTAAGTGGGGAGGAGGGATGGAAAAGGTTGCCTCCTCTCATAATTAGCTTTTATTCCTCCCCCATATTGGGCTGCATAGGTAAGCCCCAGACTTCATGTGGTGTGACCTTCTATTGAATGTATCTTGTACAGGGATGTGTGGCAGACATCAGTAGGAAATGCTGTGTTTTTTATATTATATACTCTTTAAACAGTATGCCAAATATTTAGCTAATATTCTTGTAAGGAAAAGGGTAATTATTAAAAAAGTAAAAATACAAATCTTTTTTTTTCATAGCAATATAGGTCCAATCAGTTTATTGTCTATAATGTCTTTGAAATGTAACCATAGAAAAATACTGATTTTTTTTTACAGGCAAATATGGTTAAAGAAATACTATCTCTAATAGCCCAAGGCTTATGAAAGTCACCAGAGATTTAACCAGTGCTGTTTTTCTCCACCTCCAAATATTTACATGTGATCCAAGACTCCTGTTACTCCTGTGAGTGTGTCTTTAGAAACATCTACATTATAACAAATTATAACAGATGTGTGAAATTTTCTTGCTTGTTGAAGGCCTGATATCCCACATTTTTCTTGCATTTTACTTCTTTTGCTGAGGTACACATATGTGTTGTATGTTCCAAAAACAGTCATAATTATGTTTAACTATATCTTTTTCAGCCTCTTATTATCCACTCATACACTATCAACTTTCCCAAACACATGTAATGTAATGTAAGCTCAGTTAATTAAAAGCATGTTTTATGTGGCTTGTTTCCTTAAACAGATCTCTGTCACTATGATCAAGGCCCACTGACTGCAGAGCTTAAATAATGTCAGATGTTCAGATGGCTGGTTCTCAGTCATCTACTTTCCTACTCACTGGGCCAGTAAACACTTACCACAGCAGTCAACAGTCAAAGGTGGTGAAGAAATAGTCTCTCTATCCTGTTCTATATCTTGTCTAGCGTTAGTTGTGCATCTCACCATGGGAGGCTTCAGTTCTACCATGGAGCTTTAATGTCAACTGCCTCATTAGCTGCTGTTTTCATTCATTTATTGGTCTGCATCACAGCATGGAGGAATGGCTGCAACAGGCTGTAGAGAAATCCACACAATTTGGCTTTATCTCTTGGACAAGAGCACACGTGTCCACTGCTCATATCTAAAACACCTTGCTAGTGTGTGACATATTGAATAATGGAATTAGTTTATTTCATGTTTGTAATGAGGCTAAATGTTTAATTTAATCTAAATTTCTATTGAATAGTGACATTTTAACAGAACGGAGGGAATACTAAGAAACAGTTGATGAATGCTGTTTTATTTTACTGATGAACAAATTCTGTTTAGCACAGTAAAGCTGTAGATCAGGTGATTTCTTAAGTAGATGAAATGAATCAATTAAGCCAATGCACTTTAAATTTGTTAGCGGAATTAGTTTATTTGATTGCTCCGACCACACACAGACTGACAGCTGTTGATTTCAGTCTCTCTTCCTTCATCTCAAGCTCCAACAGGCTCTAGCACACACAGTAGAATGCAGAGATGCTATTGTTCCAGTCTCCGAACAGGCCCTTCTGCACGTCTTTAAGGCGGTATTGAATGCCAGAGGAAAACTTCCTCTTGGTTCCATTCTTCTTGATGCGGGACCACACTGTCAGGGTGCAGAACTTGTTCACCACCAGAGATGATGCACGGTTGTTCCAGCGCCATGGGATAATTGGGACATCGTCATTGGGGAAGATATTAAGGTACTCTCCTCCACAGCTTTGGTCATAGTAGTAGTTACTGTCCTCAAACAGGCGAGCACACAGCTTGTTGCCTTCAGGGTCTTTCAGGGTGCTTGGTTCTGGACACTGTGCGTCCAGGCCAAGGAAGCACATAGCACAAAGGAGAAGAGCAGCTGCCACCTTCATGATTTCGGTCTGACGAGCGAATAAGGCTGCAGGTGCAGATGCAGCATTATATACACAGAGCTGTTCCTTGCCTCTGATTGGTGTGTGAATGTCCACATAAGCAAACAGATGGGATGAAGGTTACACATGGGAACTTCAACACAATGTTCAATTACATCTTTAATCAGAGAAACTGATGGGCTGATGGTATTGTACTTATTAACCCATTAGATAAACCATTTAATTTATGTAACATGTAGCGCAGATAAGATCTGTGCCAGGCATTATATTATGTTTATTGTAAACATTTATACATTTGAGCCCTGTGATATTTAATGCAAAGACACAAGTGTAAGTGCAACAGGTAGTAATGCTCAGCTTGAAACAACACTTAACTGGACAATGCAGAGTGAGGTAACATTAACATAATTCCAGTGACTGCTATGTGCTTGAAGTTCCTGTGCTAATCACATATGGAATCAAATATGTGTCTATATGACATTATCATTTCTTACATGTCATGATTGTGTCAGTAACTGCTAAAAGTCATATTCTGCAGTCTAATCTGTAACCATTACAGCACCTTTAAGATAAGTAACTTTCATGCCAGCCAGAACCACCTGCAAAATTTCCCAGTTGTGACTGCAGAAAACGAGAAAATGTGTTGTAAGAATTCTGCAGGGTAAAGCATACACCCTCTATTTTCAGTCTCTATTTTTAACTCTGCTGATTTGAAAATTTGCTAGGTGCAGGCTTATCTTGCGCTCTGATGCCTCAAAACCTTCAAAAAACAAGTTCAGTCCAGCAGGAGACAAGGTAAAAGTTCAGTGACATTCAGGACCGACCCCTTTGTCGGCTCTAGCCTTCTCCCCACCCGCAGATGCGTTCAACACTAAACGCTGTTTTCGAAAGTGCATTTTTTTTTTAGATAAAAATCAGATACATTTTAAGTGACCTCATGTCAGTGCGAAAGAGGGTAAAACATTTTTCAAAATTCTGAACACTAAATGTTCAGCCCAAACCTGATATAATCTACAAAAAAAATATTTTGTAGCATCTAAAATAGAGCCCAGCTCTGAAAAACTACAGTAACCATTAGCAACCAAACTGTTCACAGAGCAGACTGATCTCTCCTCAAACACAAAACACCTAAATCTGCTCACAAAACAGACTTTGGGTGAAGTAATCTACTTTATGTTAGATGTCGTCAAGTCGATGAAATAGTTAAAGGCCTTTGGAAAACCGCCATTAATTTTCTTATTTTCAGTATGATCAAATATAACGTGATCTATGGTCAGCCAAAATGAAAGGAAACACGTTTTATATCAAATTTATCTTTATTTATCTATATATCTTCTAATAATCACATAATTATAAAGTGATCTGAGATCCGTGTGATTTTGAGGTGACCAATTTTTTGTCATCTAATATTTAGAGAAATATAAAGTGATCTCATAAGCGCTAATGTAGGCAGACCCGTTTTTAATTTGTTTATATTTAGATAGTCATCCAATATTAAATGGTATAAAGTGATACACTTTTTCTATATTTATCTTTATTGGCAGTCTGAGCAAATAAAGTGATCTTAGATCAGCGTGATTAGGTGGCGCGTTTTTATTTATTTTATTTATATTATTATTATTATTTGATAGTCATCTGATAATCAGAGACATATGAAGGCATATGACGCAATTAAAAGCGTGTATAAACCACCTTTATAAAAAAAAATATATATATTTTTATTTTTGTCTGTTGTCAGTCTGATGGTGCGCGTGGCGTGAGGAGGTTTCGTCAGAGTGACGCGGGTTCCGCTGCCGTGTGGCGGGTTTTCTGCTGGAGGGAGAGAGAGAGAGATGGACGTGGAGATGAAAGAAGCGGAGGGCGAGCAGGCTCATGAGGACACGCAGAATAAAAAGGAAGATGCCACCTCAAAGCTAACGACCAGTACTTATGAACTGCCCTGGTACCGTGAGATCGTATATCGTTGTGTCGTGTCCTTATGCAGTAAAGTGAAGCCAGAAGGTGCTAATGGAGTCAGTGCTGGTAGCTTAGCAGTCTGATTAGCAGCATCAAAAGCAATGGTGATTTGTAGACTCACAAAACAGATCAATATGTACTTATAATCGAGCATCGAACACTTAACAAGCTGGAGAATCGTTTACTGAAATTCTGAAATAGCTATCTTCTGTAAATAGTGCAATGATCGTAGTGTTCGTTCAGATTAGCCAGCTGGGCAAGACAATTGAGGCACCAAATGGTTGATAGTTTGTTTTTGAGTTTCAGTTAACTAAATATTTGGTTATTGCATTTGTTATTTAGGGTTGAAAAATACAGACCTATGAAGCTAAATGAGATCGTCGGGAATGAGGAAACGGTCAGCAGACTGAAGGTAAGTAAACAAAATCACTTGCTTAAGTTATCACCTACCACCACATTTGAAATAAATATTTAAGTATATCTTTTTTTTTTTTTTACTGTGCTGTTGGACAGGTGTTTGCCAGGGAGGGGAATGTACCCAACATAATTATTGCTGTAAGTACAGCTTGCATTTCACTTGTAGGTTACATTGAACGTGCAACTGAACAGTCAGATTAAATATATCTGATATATCCTAATTGTTTCTGTCTGTAGGGTCCCCCAGGCACTGGGAAAACAACAAGTATTTTATGTTTAGCCCGAGCTCTTCTAGGCCCTGCAATGAAGGATGCTGTGCTTGAACTGAATGCCTCAAATGACAGGTAAAAACAGAATGTAACTTTATAATACAACTGTCCATAGTCAACTGTACTTAGTCATTAGAAAATCAGCTTCAAAGGGCATGGCAATTTACATAGATTGCTATTATCATGTTCTTTGTCTTAATGTGTTAGTTGCAAGTTGCACCATGATTATATTCATGCACCCTTTCAGTTCATCTTAAGCACCTCCGTGGATGTCCACACAACACTATGCCTAAAATAATGATGAGTTAAAGATATCAGGATAGTATCTTGAATATAGATGGAATTTCTTTTTTTTTTCTTGACAGTTTCTGTTTAACACTGTATAAATAAAACAAACATTATTACTGTTTTAATTTATTTCAGAGGTATTGATGTTGTCAGAAACAAGATTAAGATGTTTGCCCAACAAAAAGTTACTCTTCCTAAAGGGCGTCACAAAATCATAATTCTGGATGAAGCTGACAGGTAATTAATACATAAGTTTGATACTTGTATTCAGGTTATGATTTATCTAAGTATGTATAAGTGGAAGTTCTTTCATCTTTGTCTTTAAATAAGCATGACCGATGGAGCTCAACAGGCTCTAAGAAGAACTATGGAAATCTATTCTAAGACCACACGATTTGCCTTAGCCTGCAATGCATCAGACAAGATTATAGGTGAGTACAGCCTGTCTTTGGATGTATGACATTGACTTAATGGGGAGTTTTTGCTTAAAAATGCTCTGTTCCGCAACCCAGAGCCCATTCAGTCCCGCTGTGCAGTGCTGCGATACAGTAAGCTGAAAGATGAGCAGATCATGATGCGGCTAATGGATGTGGTGGAGAAAGAAAACTTGCACACCACCAATGATGGCTTGGAAGCCATTATCTTCACTGCCCAAGGAGATATGAGACAGGTTAGTCCTGAGCAGTTCATAAGACTAAGACGTAAGATGTTTGTTGAATCATGTTTTTGTTATAACATTTGTTTTGTATGTCTAGGCACTGAACAACTTGCAGTCTACACATTCTGGATTTGGTTTAATCAACAGTGAAAACGTTTTCAAGGTTGGTCTTAGATTCCTCATCTTTCTAACATCCATGCATCTGTCGTGTCTAGAGGTGATGCCTATGGTTTGAATATGTACCCCCTATATCTGTCTAGGTATGTGATGAACCACACCCACTGCTGGTAAAAAACATGCTGGAACACTGCGTCAACGCTAATATTGACGAGGCTTACAAGGTATTGTTGTCCGTTTATTGCATGTTATTAGAAGTATATTTGCTGAAAATGTAAACTTATATCATATACATATTTATTATTTTTATATTCTCACCTAATAGATAATTGAACAGCTTTGGTCACTTGGCTATTCTCCTGAGGATATAATCGGGAATATCTTCAGAGTGTGTAAAACATTCCAAATGCCAGAGTACTTGAAACTGGAGTATATCAAGGTAAGAAGCATAATTTTGATATTTGCAGTACACTGTTTTATTACATTGTCAAGCTCAGTGCCTCATCAGTGATTTAGAGATTTTGGTAATGGGCACTTTATAAATCCACTGTTTGGGGGAATATGGCATTTGCATGACCTTTTTGGCCTGAAATGTATTGGCATGCACAACTGAAGGTTTTTTTGTACATAATAAACTGCTTTTGTTATTTGAATGTGCTGCTTTTTTTCGTAGTGCAGTTTGGATTGCTAAGCACTTGAGTAATGATTCAATAATGTGTAACAGTTTCAGCCTTAAATTATGTTTTTGCATAATATTAACAGAGAATTGAAGAATCAGTAGAAGAAATAATACTAACTTTAAGGGGTTAAATGGTGATTTTTGCCTCTGGATTTGATCAGTTTGAATAAATAATTTCATTTTGAAAGTCAATCTACTGGCATTTACAAACAAACTATAGGACATAATCACCGCTGAGTCTTGATGTTTTCACTGTAGATTTTGGTGCGCTGATGCCTCACTGTTACTTAGCTGACTTCACTAGAATCTGGAACTTTTAATTAAGAAGTTCCTTTCACCAGACAAATATGCTTTAGTGTCTCCTTGCAATCCAGTCTTTTGTTATTTTGCTAGAATATTTTTGCTAGATTATTATTCCAAAATTTAAACATTTTACCTAACGTACACATCGAATGCATTGATCTTCACATCTCATTTCTTTTCACAACATATATCTGATATTTGGTTACCACAAAAAAGAAAGCACATTCAACCACACTTTTCTGCTTGGGGTGTGTAGATATCCTGTCTTGAAAGTAATGACCTCTACAATAGCATGTCTAAACACAATTTTGTACTTTCAACTCACAATTTAATAGGAGCCTGACAAAACTCTTTAAATGCATTTTTGAAATAAACGTATAGTAATCCCCCACTTTTCACAGGGTTTACATTCTAAGAGCACCTGCGTATAGTGAAAAATCGTTGTTTTGGTAAAAAAAAAAAAAAAGCCTATTTTTATACTGTAAATGCTAAATATGCTCCTAATATGCTCCCAGAACGCTTTAATTTTATTTTAAACTCATTTTAGTGCATTATCCTTTAAGAAAATGTTAAAGTTAAACCTGTTTGCCTCTTTTAATTAAAATTCCCCACTGAGGTATGCAACTCCGAAGGTTGCAGAACAAAAGTTTTGGGACACCACAGCAAGGTTAAAGGTTTTTGGGGAATAAGTCCTGATCTACTCAGGCTAAAAATACAAATGAGTGCTCGTTGGAAAGGTCTCCTGGAGATTAATTGAACTGTCTTGTTTAAAGTATCTGAGTGCTTTCACCGTGGAAAAAATCATGCTTGGAGTGCACTGGCTCAAGCCTGGTGTGGGAAAAAAAAAGTGTACTTTTGTGTATTTATCTGTTTGTTATGGATAATTCATTCTTTTTTTTAAACGATTAGAATGCCTATAGTGCAGTTCCTGCACCAAGGCTGATTTGTCATATATGGTGTATTATATTATACTCATAGATTTTTTTTCTTCATTTTTTGTCTTTTCCAGGAGATTGGCTACACACACTTGAAGATAGCAGAAGGAGTAAACTCCCTCTTGCAAATGGCTGGACTCTTAGGAAGACTCTGCAGCAAGACTGCTGCACCTGATGCCAGCTAAAAAGCAAGATCTTCTTTGCCTTATTGTGCTAAACGTTTGCAAGAGGAATATTTTGTAGAAATGCCTTTAAATGTAAATACTTTAAAATCATTAATAAAAAATGACAGCTTTTCAGTTCTTGTGTGTGTAGTTTGGTGGTTGTGTTTTCTGAGGGGTATGCAGAACTTATGTCCTTAGTGGTTAACAGTATACCTTCACTAAAAGTCGCCTATATTTAGAGGTTAAATATTTATAGTATCTCAGTTGATGACAACTGAGGGGGTGGGGAGGGGCATTTTAATGTAGATTAATCTCAAGATTG
>JBBIGB010000022.1:4420926-4435680 GCA_037577075.1 Alestopetersius hilgendorfi | reverse complement strand
AGGGTAATGTATTAAACTGAGTTCCAAATTAAATTAAAGTGATCTGGGAGAACATTTGGAGGCATATTTATGGTTTATGGAAACAGGCATTGGGATCATTTTGGAGGGGGGTGGGGGGGCATTTTAATGTAGATTAATCTCAAGATTGCAATGAGATTAATCTAGATTAAAAAAAATAATCTATGCCCACCTCTAATATATAAATATATATATATATGACGGTAAAGTCAGGAACGAGAGAGAATAAGAGAGAGCGAGAGAGAGAGACAGAGAGAAAGTAAGGGAGAGCAAGAGAGAGAGAGTAAAAGAGAGAAAGAGAGAGAGATACAGAGATAGAGATACAGAGACAGAGAGAGAGATGATCCGCATGCTCCGGGTAAGTCACGAGTAAGAGAGAGCGTAAGAGAGAGCAACAGAGAGAGAGACAGAGAGAGCGAGACAGGTTTAAAACGGGCACGATCCAGAAAAGTCACAAACGAGAGGGAAAGAGAGAGAAAGAGAGAGAGAGAGAGAGAAAGAGAGACAGACAGAAAGAGAGAAAGAGTAAATCCACGCTAAAATATCAAGGTGAAAGTCATCATAGCTTGCGTAGTATAGACCCAGCTCCCAACCCAACTTTGTGAATAGATTAACGGCGATATTATATATATATATATATACGCACACAGACACAAAGTGTGAAGAGAAATTGGAGCAGATTACGCACCTGTTTTTGACCGTGTCACAGCAAATCGGCTCCCCTCTCGTTGACTAAATAAGGCCAAAACAGTAACTTATTTCCACTCTCAGTTTTCATTTGGAGATTCAGTTCAAGAATAAAATCAAATTATCATGTATTCCTTGTCAAGAAAAATAAAAGCAATATGCTTTTCTCTCAGACAACTTACAGCACTTGTGGAACATAAAGCTGGTTATCCGCCTGAACTATCTCTGCAAAAGAAGTATCATTTATACTTCATACAAGTGTATAAAAATGAATGGCACCTAATATAACTGCAATTGTTCTTGTAGGATGAGATGTTGAGTATGTGTTTACTGAGGGGCACTTACTTGATTTCTTTCTACAGCCAAGGCAGACAGCCACAATTAACACCAGTGTGGCCAGAGACACAAACGATAGGATGGTGCCTTGCTGACTTGTGACCTCAGGCATACCTTAGACAGTGAGCTGATTGTCATTAGCATTCTGAAGAAATGGTATCTGTACTGTCAATGGATCTTGACATTTAAAGTACTGTGAGTGGAGAACTTAATTTAGGACAACCTATTACTATTGTCGGTACTTGAGATACATTTGTGCTTGACGTATGCCTCTTGTGGCCTACTCTTCTTCTTAAATGCTAATTTTCCTGTAGACAACTAATGCTTAACCATAGGGCGGTGAAATTACCACGTAAACCTTCAGAACAAGCTTTCTGAAACTACGCTCAGTGTCATGAGACATCTTCTCTGAAAGAGTTTCCCATTTCATATCAAGAGATGTTTTATTTTATGGTTACATGAACCTTCCACTAGTTTTGATGCTGGCTTTTAATGGTTAAAAAATTATGACTGATTTATGGTAAATTTCATTTACATATTGTATGGCTTCTCCAGGAATTTTTGTGAAACATTATAAATATAAAATTCCTTAATGTGAAAGAAATGGGAGCATGTTAAAAAAATGATTTAAAAAAACTAATACACTGGATTCATACTTGCTTAAACACAATTTAAGCTAATACATAACTAATGTGACTATTTTTTTGTGCTAAGTGCCACAAAAGTAATTTTAAAGTACTGTGATTGTTACTTTTTGAAAAATATAATAATTTTAGTGTTTGTTACCTTCAACTGATGTCTTAGTTTGCGGTCATTCTGGTGTAGCAGCTTCTAGACAGAAGTCTTCGTGAAAGTGTGCAGAGGTAGCGCTGCTGTTTCCTGTTTCATGTTGCACCAAACCACATCCGTGCATCAGTATGCCGGACAAAGAGGACCACCACAAAAATGTACTTCTGTCTGCATAGCTCTTTAAAAAAGTCTGATTCTAAAAACATTTATTGTATCCCATGTTGTAAGAATATTTTCTTCACATTACAAATTCACACATCTATTCTTTTTGTTTTGTACAGTGCTTACTTGGTCTTTTTTTATATTTTCTACATTGACATTTTATACATGAGCTGATAGATAGATAGACAGATCTATCAATCGATGATAGATTTATTTGTCTGAAATGTCACTGCCTCCCATTTCTGGTAAATCAGTAAGACTCTGTGGGAGAAGAGAGGGTTGGGTGTTAGGTTTTTCACTGATGAAACAAATGTAGCCCCTAAGGCTGATAAGTTTGAAACCACTTTCTAAGATCAGAACCATGCATAAACCACACTGCATAATTAAGTGAACACTGTTTTATTGGATTTAATCACAATGGTTGTACAGATTAAGAATAAAGTTGTAGGTTATATTTTATAGAATATAACAGGTTCCGGGATTACCAAGGCACAAAAATCATTGTTTTTTTCAGTTTTAATCTGCTTTAGGAATCAATAATTGGGCAAATGTTGTTTTTCTGTGTGGCTCATATCCTCAGTGTGTCAGGTATGGTAACAGTGCTGTTTGATAGAATAACGAGGCAGAACAGCTGATTTTCTTCAGTAAACATTAGATGACACTGGAAGAAAAGAAAAAAATGTTTAATGGCTCATTTCTAAACAGAGATAATATAAATTGATTATCTCATAAATTTTTGTTTGTCATAAATGAAGTATTAAAATTATTCTCTAATGAGAGTGATCCATAATCAGAGAATACCCCTGCCCATACACACACTTCATCTCAGGAATGGATTGTGGTATATAGTTAATGTTGACATATATTTCAATGCATTTCCCTGTACTTTTTACCTAAAAAAGGGAGCTGAAAAATTGTTGACTCAAAGCATTGTAGGTACAATCAGGCCTACATTCTCTACTGTAAGTGCATTTCAAGTCAGTTGTGTCTGCCCTTTATTAACAACCGAAACTGATTTTCTGTGGTTGCTGTATACTGTAGGTTGCTGTGTGGTGGCAGATAAAGAAAATGTTAAAAACATTATTCCATCAAGTTAAAGTCTTTCACCACACACTATAACAAACAAAGTATTACGAACAGTGAATAAATAAATAAGCAATCAATACATAAGGAATTGACTTCAAAAGACCCTGGTCTGAGTTACAACTCATGCACATACCTCATATGTGCTTTGATTCTCAGCAAAGCATGTAATGATGAAACTGACTTGTAACTCACTCACTCACCTACTTACTTCCTTACTCATATTTAGCAAGCTGACAGATCTCCACAAAGAGGTTGCAAATACATTTTGGTGCTTCACAACAACAGTGCTTCACATCAACGAAATTTGGTGTTTTTGTGTACTCTACGCATTAAAATACGGTTGAATAAAATATGAGCTATGAAATGGTTATTTGACTTTACTTACATGCACTGCTGCTCAGGCTAGATGACATGTAGCTGCTTCCACCTGCTCCAAATCCTCCACTGAATCCTCCACCCAATCCCAAACCTCCTCCTAGGCCTCCGCCCAGGCCCAGCCCAAGGCCATATCCTCCTCCCAGACCGAGGCCTGCACCTCCTCCTAGCCCTCCTGCTCCTCCTCCTGCAGCCAGGGCCAAAGCTCCAGCACCTCCTGCTCCTCCTCCTCCCACTGCTGTCTTAGACATTTGTACTGTGATACCACCTCCAGACTTCAACCTAGTTTATCACACATATGCCCCCACACACCCGCAGGTCACACTGTCAATTGCTGTTTTCACATTGTAATACTAAAAAAAAATCCTGAGAAACTCATGATATAAATTTTTGCTAGTAGGGGTTCTACTCTTTCCCCATACCTGTTCTCCTCACTGTCCAGGAGCTTCTTATAGGCTGTGATTTCCACATCAAGAGACATTTTGCTGGCCAGTAGTTCCTGATATTCTTGTCCATACTGTGTGATTTGCTACAAAACAAAGATTTAGTCGAGTGTGCATTAACAGTGTAAAAATCTAAAGGTGGCAATTACATTGATTTGGGAATGATAGAAGTGATTATAATAATATTGCGTAATATATTGACAATAATTACAATATCACTATTAAATAAAGTATGCTTTCATTTTTTTATAGTGTGTGCTCCACTACATGGTAAACTGATGCTCTTTACAGTTCATGTATTGAGTGAGAAGTACAATTATGGTGCACTGAATTGTACTTGAATTTAACCTTTGTGAGTCCAAACATTTACCCCCATTGAGAATGAAATCACTGGTACAGTTATAAAACATTTAAAAATGCACAGTACACCATATCTGTGAATTTTCCTCATCCCATCTGTATACATGTTGCCTGAAGAAGGCTTTACTTATACAATAAATATAAATGCTATGTGGTAATAAAAATACATTCTTTATTACAAAAATAAAAATAAAATGTATTAAAAATTGACTTTTGCCAAAGTGAATAATATGTCAGCTGCAGTCCTATTCAACCCCATTGGTACTCAAAAGTTGTTAGAAATGTGCATTTTGGAATAGAACTCTCCATGCTCACACTGGGATGTAAAGTTCCACAGCTTTATGTTTGTCTTGAGCAGAGACAGGAAATGTACCTTTCGGAGGTCATCAAGCTGAGATTTGAGGACAGCCACTTGTTCCTGGTAGGTCTCAGTGTGGGAGCTGCTGTGAGATTCAGCCTCGTCCACCTGGGACTCCAGCTGGATGTTCTGGAAGATGAGAAATCCATATCAACAACTATTAACAAAAATCCTTATTATAGTTATTAACAACTTAAATGCCTGGAACATGTTAGCAGGGCTAGGCTTTCATTTCTTACTTCTGAGAATAATAGCAACTATCACTTTGAATCATTCTTCTTTTAATTATTAAATAATACACTTTAGAATGTAATGAACCTGAAAACTTACTGTAAACTTTATTATTAATCAGTACGAATTTATTTTAAATTATCATTCATTGATGTACCTTAGGAAGGCATTAAATGGAAGAGTTGAAGTACAGGCCCACATACAGGACTCTGGGGTTTAAGAAGCTGACAGGTGGAGCAACACTGCCAGGTGGATACACACCAGTGATTTGAGTCTGTCGATCTCCCTCTGCACTGAGTCGATCTGCAGCTTGTAGACTCTGAGTTCCTCTTTGGCTGTAGTGAGGGACTGGGTACTGGGTTGGGATGATAAGGTCATCATTGACAGCTGAAGTCAAAAAACACCAGGACAAACAGAATTATAACAGTGTCCATCTGTGGATGTGTGTAAAGAGCATACAAGTCAAGAGTAACAGAATTCATGAGGGATATTCTAAGCTACCACTAGGAGGAGCCACAGGCATGAAATTTAGTACTTAGACGTCTACAAAAGGCATTTAATTCATTTTGGACAGACAGTGATTGTTTTTGCAAAGGTCTCATACACTGTCCTGTACAGAGAGGAGAGCATCCTGCTTGCTTCGTTGAGCCAGAGCCTCATAGTGCGTTTTCACATCAGCCAGTGCAGATGTCAGATCCTGGGCTTGGGCTGTGTTATCTACTGAGATGGAGACAGCTGACTTCACACTGCCAGTCACTATGTTTCTGACCTCCTTCACTTTCTGAAAAGAAAGCATGCACACTCTTTAGGGGTGATACATTGTATGCTTCATCTGTAACCAAGCCTTTCATAATGATATCCATTGCAGAAAAATTAGGACTTACAGCATCATACACCTGCTTCGACAGAGCAATCTGGTCTTCTAGGCCACTAATGCTAGTTTGCAGCTCAAATATGGTAAGATACAAGTTGTCCACCTCCTGTTGAAGACCATATTAAAAGCACATGTTACATATGCATAACATCTTGATCAGTGTCTCACAGTGCATTCACACCTGCAATCTTTATTTCAAGGAGATCTTCTTACCTCCTTCAATGTGGTCCAGTCTATCTCTAGAGATTTGGTCTGAGCTGTCTCTTCTTCATACCTTAGAGGTAAAAACAGGATCAGTTCTGATAGATTGGGTGCACTTTATATATTTACTGAATATATATATATATATATATATAAAATTACCCTATAATTCTGTAGTTTATGAACTTGATTCTGTACCATCAAATTCAAAAAACAAATCTAACCTGGTTTGTACATCATCAATGATGCCTTTGTAGTGCTCAATCTCAGCAATGATGGCCTCTTTGGTGGCAGTGAGATTGTCAATCTGGGATTTGTAGCTTCCAATGGCTGATGTGAGTAGGATTGAGGTGCTGGCGGGGCCACCCTGCTCAGGGTTGGTGAACATGGAGATCTTGGCTTTCAGAACAGCATTATGCTGTTCCAGGGAGCGAGCCTGGAATAACATCAATTACACATAACCTCTATGTTACAGCTCTGGGGGAATTTCACATGGGAAACAAGTATCAGAGATAAAAGCACAAGCTATATTTGTATTTTTGTCTGATACCAAAATGAGTTCCAATCCTAAACGGCATACGTATTGCAAACCAAAGATCAAGATGCCAAATATTTGCTAAAACAATAGTTTATAACTTACCTTATCAATGAAGGAGGCGAATTTATCATTAAGGGCTTGGAGCTCTTCTTTCTCCCTCAAACGTGTGACCTGCACAGTGTCCAGGGATGGCAGCGAGGGATCGATACTGGGCACTGGACTGATGCCTGCCTCTGCTGAGGTGGTGGAACTGAGGAAAGAGGGATTGAAGCCATAACCTCCGATCTTGAAGACACGGCCTCCTAGGCGAGCTCTCAGTGGGGCCACACCTGCTCTAAAACCAACTGTTCTGGAACCTCCAGCAGCAGCCAGACTCAAACCACCACCAAGTCCAAGACCTGCTCCAGCTGCACCAGCACCAAACCCCAGGCTTCCACCTATTCCTACCCCCATGCCAAGCCCTGCACCCAGGCCAAGGCCAGCTCCAGCTCCCCTGGCCAAACCCAGTGAGCGGGACAAGGCTGTGCTGGAGCCTCCAGCTCCCCTGGCCCCAGAGAACAGACGGTTGCCTCCATAGGTGGCCCCAAATCTGACAGCTCCACCACTGATTCGCATGCTAGTGTCAGCCATGTTGATTCTCAGAGCTGGGGTCCAGGTCTTTTGCAGAGCACTCCTAGTTGTCTTGTCAGGTCGTCTTAACACTTCAGTGGGCTTTAAATAAAGCAGGAATTGTAGAGGTTACTCACAATGGCTGATGCTGATTTGCAGGAGCTGCCATATGACTGACAGACTAGCGTCCCCCCTGCAGGCACTGATCTGCCCCAAACATGCTCAGAGTTGTTTAATATCTTTCAGCACTGAGGGCATTTTGGCTAAAATGATCCTGGAGCCTCTGCTGAGTCTGTGATTGGCAGTTAAAAGTCCTCTATTAATCTAGTCTAGAGGCTAAAACATTTTGATCTATTGGCTCTTGACATATTGGCTGTGGATATTTGATGGCTAATGGAAACTCAAGAGCATTGTTTATTAAGGAAAATATGCCTGCTCTCATAAATCAAACTTTAACTTGACAGTGAGCGGCAGGTGAATGCTCTCTTACCAAAAATGTTCATGCCCCAAAGAACAGAGAACTGTAGATTCTGAACAGTATGTGACGTGTTGTAACAGAAAAGGGATCCACTGGTAACATAGAATTTGCACACGCAAACATTTTTGCATCTAACTGCAAAAGCTCTCAAATTGCAATCCCTTTTTGAGGTAGTTCAATGCACTGCACTGGCTTACCAGCTGAGCTGCTTCTCAGAATCAGTTCTCACCTTTAAAAGAACCTTGAAGAGTTGACACATTTAGAGCACTTGGTTATTTCCTGTTAGCTTCTTGTCTCATGCTAAAAACATGAATAGAGATGGTCAAATCTCTGGGGTATTAGTATGAAGAAACATTAAAAAGCTTTTCTCAGAGCTGCCTGTTCTTGTCTCTCTGGATGCAGGGAGAGACATCTCCTGTCTGGAAAAGAACAACTCTGTTAGCAGTTATAAAAGAGAGGAACCTCAAAATGTTAAGCTTTATTAGTTATAGTTGATTTATGTAACATAGCTGATTGAAATCATTCACAATAGATCAATCAATAGTTGAACAATTATACAGATATGGAGTGACCAATAGTTTGTGGCCAATAGTATCAGGTGGACAGATGCACAGGGAATCTCTCTTGAGACTGAGAACACCCACTGTGCTATTTCTGGTCCTTTGGCAGAAGTCCTTGTAGGCTTTGGCATTAAATCTCAGACTCCTGTATATCTGCCTTAACAAATATAATCACCACAGAAAATATGTGAAATTTAGAACTGGCTGGATCAGAGAACAAGAGCAGAGACTATAAGAGTGTTCTCTCAAACAGAAGGTGGGGGAGGCATCTGTGAAATAAGGAAACTACTGGACCACACATTTTGAAAAGATTGCAATAAATAAATTAATAAATAAAGAAGGAAACTACACTCAGATCAGGGCTCTCTGAAATATCCTATAATATAACTGCAACAATCAACAATACATAGTTTAATAATATTTATTTGGCATTGACAATTGGCAATGACAGTATATCTTCAAATAATACACTATAAAGTTTTCTGCAGCAGTAGGCCTTAAATTTATTTTTTTTTAAAGTGGGCCTCCAAAGCTGACAGAGCCATAATGCGTGTTATGTGCAATCATGGAATTCGACGTGACTACTGTGGCGGTCTGACTAAATGACACAACTGCAAAATTAAACAAAAAAAAGGAAACAAAACTGCATAATTTCAACACTCACTTGGAAGCCGTTTAATATTTGCATCTCTAAAGTAGTGCAGGCAAAAAGAAAAGTGTCTACATTGTCTGAGTTGCTTTTCTTACAGAGCAGACAGGAGTTAGATAGAATGAGCTGATATCATATTTCATGTACAGTCTCAAATGAAACAGCAGAGGGAGTTCATGATCAGGACGCTGGACAGTGCTCCACGTCTAGGTTGATGAAAACCCTCCTGTTGTCCCACGGATGTCCTGTCCAGTTTCTTCAGCATCCATCACTGACAGTGCAGGAGGGCCTGTATGTACAGAAAAGGGGAATTGTCTTTTTTATAGTCAACAGTGGGAGGTGGGCTGCTGTGCGTCAACATGGAACTCCTTTCTGGAGCAGAAAATAGAGATGTATGTCCAGGGATGCTGATGTTAACACGGGATAGCATTGCTGTTAGTGTTCATTGGTGCATTTCTGTATATTTACAAGTCCCATGTAGTTGTACATCTCCAGGTTATCATGACACGGCAACGGCCTCGAGGACCTCTTTCGCCGTGCCCTTCGTGTCCCCAGTCTGTGTGGGCAAAGTGGTCGGTGGATTATAAGGGCTGGCGCACTGCTTGCCCGGGTAAGCTGGCCCGTGCACAGCCTCGCTGGATGCGGGACGCACGATGGTGCAACGCCCCAGGTCTGGCTTGTCTCTGGCGGGGACGAGGTTGCAGTGGTCCCTCTCGTACTCCTCCTGCGCCCTTTCGATTTTCCTTCTCTTCATCTTGCCTTTGTGGCAGTGGTGTGTGGTCAGAGACAGCGCCACGATGGCCAGGATCACGACGCCGAGCAGGCTGAGCGCAGAAGTGGAGGAGAAAGGCGGCAAGAGGTGCTCAACTTTCTCCGCGCTTGTGGCGTTGCTGTCGAGTCCTCCGCTGAAAGCCCCGCTCTCCACTGCCCCTGAGCTCATGGCTAGAGGGCTGAAGGGCATTTTAAAACCCCAACTCTGTGTGCGCTGTGTCAACTCTTGAAAGCCCCAGGACGAAGCTCGCTCTTGTAAGGAAAGCCCCCAGTGGTGACGTTTTTACGCAGAGGACCCCACAGGACAGCCTCGGAAACAAAACAAAACACGAGAGAACAATCAGCGCAGCGATTGTAAGTGAGAAAAATGCAGCACGCTCTCGCTGCATCCAGCCATAACGAATCAATAGCACCTGCAGGAGAAGCAGGAGAAACTCTACGCTTTAAGTGATCTCGCTCGGTTTTCGGCGGGATCTTACCTTAATCACAGCGTCTGGTCCCAGCAGCGCGCGAGCTAACATCCAACACGCGCGCGCACACGCGGTGGTTTGAGGGTCTCTCAGACTTCAGCCCCCGCTCGCCGCCGGATCGCTGACGTAAAGCTCCTCTAAAACCCTCTGGTCCAGCAGGCAGTGAGACCAGTAATCGCAGAGACGAACTAAACCGGTAAACCGACACCTCCTGATAGGTCTTCAGCGGCCCCTTTCAAACTAATTAGACAGCCACGATAAAAGACTGCAGAGTGCACCGAGCTGCTGAGGCTGAGACCCTGTTCAATCAAAGTAGAGGCGAATGAGACCTCGAGACTGTGTAAGGAGGCGCTGGTGTCGCTGTCCAGTACTGAAATCCTCAACAGCTGGAGTTGGAGGGCTCAAACTCATGAAGGATGCTGGACATCCATATAGAGAGAGCATCTAAACAGTAATTTTTTTTTTTTAAAAAGTGATAAGTTTACACACACAGGTATGCATATATATATATAAACGTATTTATATGTACATTGTGTGTGTTTATTGGAATGCAGACGAAACACTATAGCTATTCAGTTCTTCCTTTAATTAAACCAGATGAGCTGCAGTAACAGCCTCTACTCTTCCGAGGAGGCTTTCCATTAAATGCTGGAACATTGCTGTGATGATTTGGAAGCAATTAGGCACAAGAACATTACTGACATCTGTAGACGATGGTGAATTATTCTGCATCATCACAACAATTCATCCCAAAGTTGTTCAGTGGTGCTGTGTCTGCATTCCAGCATCACAGCCTAATGCTAAGGGGTCTCACACCCTCTATTTAACACCTGACATTGAGCATTATGACCTCAGATTTGAATGCTGCACTAATTTGGAGCATGTGGATACTTTTGGATCCATTGTTTATATATTAGGCAAATATGGTGCCATAAGCACTCATTATTTCTCACTAGCTATTAAACACAGATATTCTGTTCTTTAGCCCCTCTTCAGAAATTGACAATTTCTTTCCTGCCATTCATCTATTCATGCATTTTTAGGAGCCAGTCTTGAGCCACCTGTCCTGCTAATCTAGACCAATCAAGCATTTAAAACGGACAAGCATAGACAGGGCACTAAACTAGACCATGGTCATTTAAGCCCATTCATAATACACACCATTAGTGGGGGGTTTTTTTACTGCTCCAAGGCAAAACATAAAAACCCTTTCACTTCAGTGATGACACTATTTTGGAGGCAAACCTCCTACACTTTTTGTGAGGCTGCTAATGATTGAAACTCCTGCGAGAAAACACTGATTCATTTCACTTGACTGAATTCATGATAACATCTCTAGATTCAATACACACATCTCAGGAGTCTTACACAAGTCACTTCACAAACTTCATAAAGTACATTGTTTTGGGGGCTATTATCACAGTGTGCCATTGATGGTCATTGAAGGAGGGGATCCAAAATAAACCCCTGCTGAACCATTGTACTGTGGTGAGCCAGCTCATCTCATTTTAAGAGAGACTGTTGTGGACCTAAGGCAAGTAATTACCCATATCGAAGCACTCATTCATAAATCAAGTGTCTCATGCTAAGGCACAAGTCCTGTGTGGATTTACACAAAAAAATGTGTGCATACATTTCAGGTTTACCAACACCTGCTTCCTCAAAATGGTTACTGGAATGCCTATTACTTAAAAACACTAAGTCTGCTGAAAGGAAGGCTGGCAAAAACTATGTCCTTTTCTATTTATGAAAGAGAGGGTGTGCATTAGCGCTAATGATTGTGTCTTCCCAATATGCTTGTCAGGTGCAGAACTGAACCATTCCATGCCCTTCTGTGCTGTTATAGCTATTAGAGCAGAGAAATAGTGTTGAGGGAAATGGCTGTCGAAGGCAGAAAGCAGGGGCTCCAAATAAACTCACATCTGTGATGGATGACTGTACACCCACAAAGCCAAAACACAAAGAAAGTCACTCCAGGCCCCTTGTACATACACCGTTTGCCAGGCCCGTCGACAGTTCCGACTCACAGTTTCCTTTGGGAATCTATTTACTTCAGAGATTAAACTGTTATAGAGATTAAACTGTTTTTCAATTGATTTGCAGACATTAAGTGTTCAAGCGAGAGATAAAATTCGCACCTCAGCCTGAATGATGCACAAGAATAGCACCAATGTGATTTCGAGAGCAGCTGGGATCAAAAAACTACCAAGCCACAGCAGAGAGTCTGCTCTTCACATGTGAAGCCAAAGCAAGGCCTCTCTAGACATGAGCTGGCTGAATGTAGATAATTAAATACTTGTGAACTTACTTGTGAAATACTAACTGGTGAACAAGAAAACCAAGCCCAGAGCCAATCCCTTCTACTTCAGTCTCAGAAGGAAAATGAGTAAAGACACTGCATGTATGCTGAATAGAAAGATGCCTGGATGTTCATTCAAGCCATAATAAAAAGTATGTCATCAGCAAAGCAGGATATTTCACATCTTGTTGCACTTTGAAGTCAATTGGTAGTGGCCATGTAAATTCCTGACTTCTGCTGAGATAAAGAGAGATAAAAACACAGAAGAGATAGACACTGGCAAAAACCAATTAGATGTCTCAAACTATGTGTTTAATGTCCAATATATAAACTTTTATTTGTCAAAGGAGAAAATTACATTATGCATAAATGCAGAAGAAGACCAAATGCAAGAGAAGACAACACAACTCCAAATACAATGTCAAATAGGTATGAGAATGATGGCAAGGCCAGGCCATGGTCACATGAGTTTTTGGAACTAGCTCTGGCCTCCCAGCAAATGCAGCACCAGCTCTTCATCTTCAGCCAGAGACAGGCCAGTGTCCAGAGGCTCCATTCCTGAGAACTGCTGCCTGGCCTTCTTTCTCCCTGTCTCCCATTGTCCATCATCTTCATTGTCACTGCTGCTGCTGCTGTGGGTCCTCTTTCTTTCACTGACCTCATGACCACTGATAAAAATACAAATGGCAAAAAAGCCAACAGAAAGGGTTAGCAAATAATCGCTGATAAAATGAAAAGTTATATAATAGTAATGGTAATTTTATTTATCTACAATTCCAGCCACTGGGAAACAATGCCCATAGGCTGTCATTTCCAGTCAGACAAGGCCAGGGTTCTATTTACATGTACAGGGTAATATTTCTAAGACTTTTACTTTTTTTTTTTAAATCACTAGTGAAGTTGAGGAGTCTTTGATGAATGAATTATTTTTCCAGTTGTTCCAGCTTGGCCACAGTAAGGCATTTTCTTCATGAAACTTTCTATAATACGGTCATGTTAAAGCTTCTGAATGAGGCTAATCATATTTTTGGAAAGTGAACAGTGAACCTTTGGAAACAAAATTTTTCTTAACTATTTCAGTCACTGCCTTCTTATTTGTAAGGAAAGTTCTGACAAATCTGTTATCAAAATAATTGGCACAGTTTTTGCAGAGCTGTACATTGAAGGGACAATGATGAACAGTGTCCATTCCGTGTAAATTTTTTAATTAATTATGAACAAGGTCACTTCTCCAGCAGCAGCCCAGCAAAGCAGGGTTACGTGAGCAGGATGCTCTCAGACAGCATCTCTGGGCAGCATTCCCTCCGGACAATTTTAAAGAGCTTGCCAGGCTCCTGTATGATGAGGGATGTGTATGCATGAGCACACTCGTGTATTGCTGCTCGGATTATCCCACTAAATGAACCCAACAAGGCCTACTGCTGAAATATTTAAACTTGTCATCTAAATTGTTCCTCCATCATACACTGATAATTCATATCTGTATAGCGTAGCCAAATTCAGACTGTTTCTAGACAACGCTGGACTGTGCAAACTACCTTGTGCAATACTTTGAAAGCCTCATTGTCGCCAAGAGACTTTTTGCATGAAAGGGCATTAAATGTCATTCAATCTATTTAACAGTCAGACTTGTTGTGAGCACACATCATTAGCCTTTTAAGGTCTGTTAACTTCCACTCACACTCATAAATCACTAACCGATTCCTTACAGCACACACACATGTGGATGAATATCAATTTGGACAAGAGAGCTCTGGCAAGACTCAGACCATAACAAGAGGCATCAAAGGTGCTGTCCATGCATCAGAGGATGCACCAGAGCTAGGAACAATATAGCTGAGGACGTGCGTAATGTGCATGGATAGGGTGATTAAGTATCCGTGGAGAGGGTCCAGAGGTGGGGGTTTGTGGAGGGAAGCCAGGTGGATGCAGCCAGTGACAGGTGGTACGTGTGAGGGCAGCAGAGCATGCAAGGAGGACAGGTAGCACACACAAATGAGCCGAGGCTTTAGTGCACCCCCCTTGCTCAAGGCCCAGCCATAAAAAGGCAGCGACTGCTCTGGAATACAGCGTGACCGGAGATGGAGTGTGTGCGAGAGAGAAAGAGCAAGAGAGAGCCCATCAAATTTACAGCAGCAGCAGCCTCTCCAGCATTCGCATAGTGTAGCCATGCAGTAAACATCCAGCCCACAGCCATTAATCAGACACAGCACTGCTGTCTGAGCCACAGGGATCACCTGACCCACAGCACCCCCTGGGTATGTGTGTGTTTGTGTGTGTGTGCGTGTGTGCATAAGTGATTGAAAAATGAATGAAGACTGAGAAGGAGAGAGAGAGAGACAGACAGACAGAGAGACAGAATGACACAGGCAGAGAGGCAGAGAGGCAGAGAGAGAGACAGAGAGAGAGAGAGAGAGAGAGAGAGAGAGAGAGAGAGAGAGAGAGAGAGAGAGAGAGAGA
>JBBIGB010000022.1:4398951-4420908 GCA_037577075.1 Alestopetersius hilgendorfi | reverse complement strand
AGATACAGAGAGAGAGAGAGAGAGAGAGAGAGAGAGAGAGAGAGATACAGAGAGAGAGAGAGAGAGAGAGAGAGAGATATTTTCACACGAGAGACAGAGAAAGGGAGAGATTAAAGGGCGATTAATTTTGTGTAAAAACAGGGAGACAGAAAGGAAAGAGGTGGTCAAGAGACAGGCAGACAGGCAGGCAGGCAGGCAGAAAGACAGAAAGAAAAAAGAATGAATGAAAGAAAGAAAGAACCAGAAAAGAAACAGAAGTGGTGACAGGCAATTGAGAAAATATGAATAAGAGTAAGTGTGGGGGCATGAAAGAGTTAATAAATTAAGAGAAAGAAAAAAGAAAAATGAGTACCATGAAGCACACATAAGAGAATGAACAAAAATAAGATACAAAGAAAAAAAATATTAATTAGGGCAACCCAGCACAGGCAAGAGATAGAGAGAGGTAGAGGGGAATGGAAGAGGGGGGGAAGGTAAGAGGGAAAGAATGAAAAAAGGAACATGAAAAAGTAGAGAGAATAGGAAGGCTTGGCCAAGATGTGCAGCAACAGTATAAATCTGTTGTACAGGCAAGACCATATTGCCTCCTGTCCTCCATCTCCCACTTTAAATCTGAATGTAATTACCCATTTTATGCACTCTCTCACTGCCAGCACAGAGATCAATGCTTTACACTGCCAACCAATAAATGAATCCTGTTCTTCTATAAGGGAATAACTCCTTCTGAAAAGCAATTATGCAGTGGATACACACAGGACCAGTGTGTGCCTCAAACCTAATGAAACTCTATAGACCCAATATGGGTCAGAGAAGAAACAGAGTCTGTGTAGTAATTAAGTGCAGGGAGAATCAATTTCTCATTTTGGGATAATTAGTGCTCTGGCATGGTTTACTATAGTATGATATTATAAATGATCTGATTTACTGCATGCCACATAATACAAAAATATAATAGCAGAAAAAACGGAACGTGACAGAGAAAAAAATTATATATTTACCTTAATAAAGGGCCATATAACATACTTACAATCCCAAATAATTTAACTATAGAAACAGCAAGAACACAGAAAATGTGCACCTAAAAATCAACCAAAGTCTGTTTAAATGATTTAAATAGAATCATTGGAGTGACAAGAATAGATTAGGGTGCATTCAAAAACTGGGGCTATTCAATAAAACGTTTAGGGCTGTGGACTAAGATGTCCAGGCCTGATGTCAAACATGGGGTTAAAGGCACAAAAAAACTATAAGGAAAAATATAGGCTTTTACAAGCAACATTAACACTGCTGTAGTTTTCCATATCTACATGCATACCTACACAGAATGTATGCTTTTTAAGAGGCAGACTTCTATTAGCACAAGTGGTAAGCTCTCAAAAGCACCCTGAAGGCACCCTTACCCTTCCTCATCTTCCGATTCTTGTACTTTGTCAGGGTCGGGCAGCATGCTGGGGTCAAACTCTTCATCAGCTCCTGACAAGTAGGCCACCACTTCTTCTTCTTCATCATCATCATCATCATCATCATCAGCAGCAGCAGCAGCAGCAGCTTTCTTCTCCTGTAGGAAAAAACGAGGACATAATTATGGTCTCCATCATTTATGCCAACCTTTTCATAGAATACCCCATTTCTGTTCATGTTTATGGACAACAGTGTTTAATAATACCATTATTACATTTAGTGGGCTATCTGTTTTTCAGTTTCAAACATGCGGAAAAAAGGCTTTGGCTTTGGTCAAATTCTCCTGGTGGCCAAGGGCACTTATACTGTGCTAAAAATGATAGGCTTTTGTTATGCAACACAGGACAAGTCAAGGTGATAAGAGCCCTCTTAGTAGGTGGCAAACTGCCAGGAACATTTTGAAAGTCAATGAGTAACATGCCCCATATTGATGTTGCCAACTTAAGCCTACTCTATTTGGGCCACTCTATTTAAGGTTATGTTCAGTCTCCATCACTAGCTACTGCCCTCCTTCCAACCACACAAAAGTAATCTGCTTGCAATATAGTCTTTAGTTTTATTTTAAGACTGTGCTATAAAATAACCTTGGTTTGCGAGAGATTAATCTGAAATTCCGCTTAGAGACTCGTCCACGTGTGTAGAATAAAGACAACTACCCTTTCATGTCCTAAATGATTTGTAGGGATATGAGAATGAGAGAGAGAGCGCGAGAGAGAGCAAGAGAGAGCGAGAGCAAGACAGAGGGAGGAGGGAATATGAGAGCAAAAGAGAGATGAAGGGAAAAGTAAGAATAGACAAAAGGACAGTATGGAAAAAACAACTACAGCTTGAATGTATCTAGTCAGATACCATGAAATACCATTTTTCTATCACTACCATCTGTGTCTCTCTCACCAGTCAAACACTCCACACATTCTTATTCTCACATTGATCGTTTCATGCCCTGCTGTAAATAACCCATCAATCACACCCCTCCAAATCGAACCCTGTCGCCTCAGCCCCTCCACGGTGGCAGAAAGAAAACATTTCCTTAAACAACTGCAACTTGCCACTATTTTTAAGTCAAATTATCTATTCCATAAAGGCCCCAGACCATGTTTCATGTATATATGAACCATGTTCTCATGTACATAAATGCCATCACACTCACATGAATGAGCCCAGAAGTAATTGCTTCTCGCAAGCAGTGGCTAAAGCCTCCGAGTATGAATAAGTAAAGCTGTAACCAATTTATATTTTACGTCATCAGGGCCATGTGACACTTCAAACATGCAACCGTGTATATGAATTTTTCAAGATGGATATTTAGGGCACCATAATACTAACATTCATTCAAACACATTTTCAGAAATTACTGTTTACAAGAGGGTTACAAGTGGTCTTACAGTAACATTACAATCACTTTGCAGCAGGTACACTTGCACTATTTAGCAATTTAGCATTTTTTTTTAAATAAGATAAACAGCTAAATGCCCTACAGCACTGCCTATCCTGTCATTTTACACAGAACCCATCATAAACATCCCAGATACATTGTCCTTATAGACGTGTAAAATTACTAAACGCAATAAGTCAATGCATAATAAAATCTCAAATTTCCCCAGGACTCGATTTAATTAAATCTGATTTTTGGGCATGATTCAGGATTTAATATAGTGAAAATACAAATGAAAGGGGTTTATTTATACTATAATTAAACCTATACAATGAACACATGCTTTTTGTGATATTTACAGATTTAAATTTGAGTCTGGCATTCCAAAATCAAGGAAGCTAAACTACCACCTTGAGGAGAGTGTATCACAAGGCACGAAAACATTTTGACACCCTGTATTCCTAATACAGATTTAGTGACTTCACTTCCAGGCTTAATAATGTGCTGGTAGAGTGGCAGAGTGAAATAAGTGCCAGACCAGGGTGTGAGTCAATATCACACAGGGCTAAGACGAGCTCCAGGGCCAATGGAATTCACTGTTTGGGAGTGATGAATAGTGAACTGTCCTCGGACAGGCCACAGCATTGATCAGAAGACAAATGACTGACCAGCTGCATTTCCATATGGATGTGGATCTAGCTATTCCCAAGTGGGGGGGAGCATAAGGACACATGGCAGCTATCTGTGCAAAAGTATGGACCACTCACTGAATGGCCATAGACTAAGGTCAACTTCTCCACTGCTTTGAACTGTACACACTCTTGCAGGGAGTCTAGATCATTTCAGGCTGAACTTCCATAATGTTTTTTAGCCATTAATAAACTTGGTGGTAGAACTGGTGAAAAATTAAACACATGCCATTCACAGAGAGTCTATCAGCCAAGTCTGACCTCTCCAAGTTTACTTTTTAGCTTCACATTGGAGCTACGAGTCTAGTGTAAGGAACCAATAATTAGTCTAAATGAACAACCCACACAGATGGTACAGAGAAAGCTAACTCAAAACACATTGAACATTTGCAAAGAAAACACAAACTGTAACAATAACAACAGAGTGCACTCAACCAAAGCCCAATCTTCATACTGAGCAATGACTTGTGCTCATACTCACCTCTTTCATCCGTTTGCTGGCTTCTCTTCGTGCGGCCTTCTCCTTCAGCCTTTTCTCCTGTTTAGAACAAACAACCAAAATGATTAACTGCAGCAGAGCAGAAGCCAAAACCCGCATCCTAGTGTCCTCATGTAATCCGAGTCTGATTCAAAAGCAATGCATCATATCATATCAGTCTGTCAAAAGAGTGAAGTATGTCTAAGGCGAACAAGGAGATGGGAAAAGATGAATTAGAGAAAAAAAAGTGAGGGCGAGAGAGACATATCCTTCCCCAAGGAGGGAACAAACAAACTGTGTTCACAAAATACTGTTTTACTTGGGCGCAATAGGACGGATAAATATTATAAATGCAAGACAGCAACTGCAGAAGTACAAGTCCTCGAGTTATGACAATTTTGGTGTGAGTTGAAACACCCCCTAGTCTAAGTCACTTACAGATTCTAACATTGAGGTACATCTAGAAATTATGTACTTCATTGGATGGTCTGTCACTACAGCAGGGAGACTCCAGGCTGAGTGTGTGTTAGACAGCTCAACCTAGTCTAACTGAAATGATTAATGTGTACACATGCACTCTGCTGATTGATTATTGTGTTACTGTTTCACATTTAATTTGTATTTCATGCTACTGGTGACAATCACAGCAATCATTCTGTGAAGCAGAGTGCTTATTCTGCCATTTGGGAGCAGATGTAAAAAGCTGAAAAACCTTCAAGAAGAGAAATCAGGTCTTGCAGAGTCACCAAACTAGATTTTGGAGCAAATTTTATTTGGCAGGGTGGAGACGAACCTGTGCCTCTATACAGCAAGGTGTTTTGCAGGCTTGTTCTTCTTATCTACCTGGGTGGGTTATTTGGCTGCATAATGTATCGTTTGCTAAATGCCATCACAGTACATCTCTGGGCTACTGGTATTACAGAAGGCTGCAACATGCAAATGAGCCTAATCCGTGCTCCAGATGAGTTACTGCTTGTTCTGACAAATCACGGTCTTCATCCAAAAATGGTCAAATTTTTAAACAAAATTAAAGGTTTTAGCAAATTTGTGCATGAATGTGTGGGGCTAAACTGCTGTAGCCAGAATAAGGAGATACTTTTGTGACATCACAAACACTAAGATTGGAGAATTTACTATTTTTCATAGCTTAGTAGAATGGGCTGTACTGATTAGGGGAATAAATACACTATTTAGATCAATATGTTGCAGTAAAACTGTGTATGTTGCCCATTCACAACTCTAGTGGGTTATCTTGCAATCATCTCTAACAGTTAGACTGGTTTATAAAACCTAAAGGCCTTTGATTATTCTTCAGGATTGTGAAGGAAGTGTGTGACAAATTGGAATGTTGAGAACAAGCTTCGTCTGCTCTTTATAGAAATTATAGAAGCCATTGTTTCATGCTTCTTCAGTGCAGAGCTCTCTGAGAGATCGATAACACAATGTGAATTTTGTGATCAACAGGAATTGAACTCTCTTCTTGCTCCCTGGCTGAACTGCTAGCGGTGAAAAATGCTTTGCTCTGAGAGGCACGAACTGCATGAACCTGCCAGAGAGCAATCATTTAGGAGCTCATCATGAAGGGGGGTCTGCAGTAATAACTCAAAAGCCCATTCCCCCTTACAGCACCTGGGGCTGAAAGCCATGCACCCTAGACAGGCATCTCAGCTATTCCCATCTGCCTCAACCTGTGATAGCCATGCATCAGGTGTTTCTTTCAGATTACCCAGTGGCTAAATCAAATTGGTTCTTCAACAAGCATTAAGGCCCAGCTTAATGAGTGGACGTCCAGGGGAATCAGCTCTAATGAAGTCTTAACATCCTGAGCTAGATTTGTGCCAATGTCTGATCTTAATAATTAGTTTCATTCCTGAAATGCTTAGGTTTTGCAGCTGTTTGTGTCAAACAAAGCATTTTTAAACTTCCATTGTGTATTGTGTTTTTAGGCTGTGTGAATCCACTCATGTACAATAGCAGAAATGCAGCGCCTGTAAGGAAAGTAATGGAATCTCACCCATCCCTTAAATTACTAACGAACAAGGATGCTCCTGATGGAGTCTTGTATTTGTGTGAACCAGGAAAACAGAATGTCTCACCCGGTGTTTCTCTTTAATCCTTCTACTGTACTCCTTCTTATCAAATTCTTGGTCCTCCCTGCGCAGCCGCTCCTTGGCTGCCGTCACGTTAATGCCAGAGGTCTCCTCTTCCTCATCGTCCTGAACCATGGTTCTCTGCAATGGAGGCCACTGCTGCACCACCTGCACCCAGATGATTCCAAAAGTTATGAGTAAAACTGACTGTTAACCAATTAAAAAACATCTTCATGCAGAAAATATCTACAAAGACGGATGTGCTACTTCAGAGGAAGACTTTAATTTTTTTAAGTCTCCATAAGAAGAATATTTAGCAAGCTTTAATATTAGAAAAGACTTTAAAACAATGCCCGTGTTTGTACTACTTTCATGTGAGAACATTCTTATTCTATCCATTTTTAGCTATCAGGTAAATTATCATAACTGCATTACTTTTGCAAAAAAAACAAAACAACAACAAACCTTTCCATCATCAGTGAAGATCTTCTTGGTGTTCACCTTAAAGCTCCTCTTCTGAATTTTCTTTGCCTCCTTGAATTTGGACTCTTTTTTGTCTTTAGTTGTGTCATTCTATGGTGAAAGGGGGGAAAAAAAATACTTTAAGACACTATGTAACCAGGAACCATTTGACAAACAGTGATGAGTCTTGCATCTGCATATTGAGATGGATTACACTAAACAAGTTCTGCAAAACATCACAAATACTGTGAAAGTCACACAATAAGAACATCCTTTCTTAAATTTTCAGTACAAATGGCCACAAGTTACTCTGAATCAGAAAAAACAGTAAACATATTTAATGAATAATTATACAAAAGTCCCCAACACCAAATAAAATACAAGTATTTTGTTTCTCTCTTAACCCCTGTGCACCCTACTGACCCGTCATCTTTCATCCTTCCTGTCTTAGCACCAAACAGTTACAGCTGTGACCTTAAAACAGCAGCTCTTCCAGAAACTTGTTACCCCTCAGAAAGAAGTTTACATTTACAGTGAGATGCTAACAAGTAACCTTAGCACCTTTGAATAAGTTAGAAAAAAGTCAAAGAAGTAAAACAGGTGTAATGAAAGCAAAAGCTAAAAATACAATACCAAAGCTGTTAAGGCTTCTATGTAGTTTTCACTTCCACACCTCATACATTTATGAGTCCCAAATGGCAAAAAGTGTGCATTCACAGAATTCTGCGCCTTCGGCTGTAATGTGGTTAAAAATAAAAATAATTTTCCTAGTCGATAGTTCTGCAGCAAAATTTTGCTTTAGGCGTATTACTTGCAAGCAACTTTCAGATCAATGCTGAGAACTGAGATGCAGCACTACTTATACACTTTTATAAAAACCCGAGTCCACAGTGGAAGAACAGCAAACAGCAACAACCTCCAAACAAAGGATGACCGTGTTTTGTTTTTGCATGGCACACTTCCACACCTCACACATTTATGAGTCACAGTGACTCACTCCCAATCTTCAGAAGTAGTATTCATTCTCCCTGTGCTGGAGGCATAGCGAGAGGTGTTTTACATAATTTGCTATGTCTAAAGGGGCTCCTGAAAATAACACACAGGTTGCAATAAAACGCACGTCTCACTCGCTATATACTCAGGCATTCTATAGCGGAATGAAGTGAAGCTTTGCTGAAGATTGCAGGAGTATCAAACTACACAAAGAAGACTTTTGACACATTCCCCATCTCTGCCAAACAAAAGCATATTCCTGTTCCACAGTTTAAGAAAAAAGGATGGCGATATGGCAGTCTGTTTTGAAAAATATTTGGTAAGAATTACAATTAAGAATCACAATACACCAGGCTACTCAAGCATATAATTGGTCACATCAGTACTTTAAGAACACTGAACAACTGCAAGCAACATATAAAATTTATATGACATGAAAGGTCTGTAAACACAAACCAAAGATGTGCCCCAACTGCATAAATGGTATAACTGAATGTGAGTTAATTGCTAACATCATATTTAACACTAATATTTTTGGATTATATATTACAATTATATCATATTATATAGTCAGTGATATGCAGTATGTACTGGGAAGATGACTTGTGAAATTATTCTGATGTTAGACTTATGCCTTGTTACCCATCTTTAGTAGAGATATAAAAACTCATTATTAAATTATTTTTTCTCATGTGATCTATAATACTGTGAAGAGGTCCAAACTGCAGCTTCTAAATATAAAGACCACGAAATGATATCACTACCCATGTTAAACAACTTTATGCAGTCAACTGACAGGAGGGAAGTGAGAAAGGTATTCACCATTTCGTCCTGCTGGTCTTCGCTGACATTAAACACATCTTTTTTTGTGACTGTCAGTAATTCTACATCCTTCAGATCTTCATCATCATCATCATCATCATCATTTACACTGAGCAGGCCTCCAGACTTCATCTGTTTTTTCTCTTTATCATCATCTTCCTCTTCTTCTTTGCTGTCCTCATCCTCTTCAGACTGATAGTTTTTAGTGCTGGGTTCTTTGTCTCCTCTGAGCTGGGCCTTAAAGCTCTTGAGTTCCTCATCAGAATCACACTCTACAGCACTGCTGCTGTTCTGTACGCCAGAGTCCCTTTGTTTCTGTGCCTTATTCAGAAACCGCACACGAGGAGCAACTGCGAGGCCCAGAGACCTACAGTAGCAAGACTTAATTAACACTTATGTAGCTTCACAGTTATAATTAAAACCACATGTTTTAAAAACACAAGCTGCAATTTATAAGTTAAGGTAACCAGTAAGAAAAACAACAGGTAAGAAAATAAAAAGGGCAATCCACCTTGCATTTGGAGTTCTTTTAGATATTCTACAGCAAACTGGTTCAGTTACTAGGTTTCAAATAAGTTACATAAAATTTATGAACTCTATGCATGGCAGTAGGGATAAACATTTTGGCGCAGTTAATTCCTAATTCCTAACTTTATGACTGCAATTTAAGTGGGATTATTTTTTTTTCTCCAGTTTCTCCACTTAACACTTAAGACATCCAACATTTTTAAATTATAAATTTTAAAGTAGTATAATAAGATGTTTAGTTACATAACATGTTTTTATCTGGTTGAGGAATTGTTGCAGAATGATACTACAACATGTTTAGAGTACACATACAGGCTCCAAGATATTCAGCCTTATTTAAAGCATCTACCCACATTGCGTATTCTGGAAGCTTGAGCTGAAACACATCAAAGACGTCTTTGTTCTTCATCAGATAGATGGAGCGAAGGTAGGACACAAAACACTGTGGTTGAGAAAATAAAGGGGGAAAGAACAGATGCAGTGAGCAATGTCCAAGAGAACCATATGCAAATATGGGACAGATAAAAACAAACAGAAAAAACCCCCCAAAAAACAAACCCAAACCCACAGGCAGCAATGTTTTTGCTTCATCACACTTCAAAGTTTCACACTCTGTAACAGAGATTTTTAGCAAATCGCTCCAGCCCCCCACTGACATTCAGAACTCCACTGCTTTGGCTTTTTTTCTAAGCAATGATCACATAATAAGTAGATTTTAATTCAGTTAGAGCAGAATAAATGTGGGACTGTCAGAAATTGGAACTCACTCTCTGAGCTCTCTCCTTCTGCTCCTTCTCCTGGGCCAGGAAGGCCTCCAGCTTCTGCTGCACAGACACCAACTTCTCCGGGTTCACCCTGAACAAAAAAAACGCTGTTACAGCAAATGTGCCACAGTTCATTTCCATATTTTATTTGTATATAAAATATTGAGGGCCACAACAATGGCCTTCCTATATACACAGCTCTGGAAAAATAAGAGACCACTACAAAAAGGTTATATTTCTCTGGTTTTATCTTTATAGGTGCAAGTATTAAACTGAACCGCATTGCTTTTGTTTTGAAAACTGCTGCCAAAACATCAAAAGGGAAATTGTGCAGATTTTTCAGGACTTGAATCATTCAAAGAAAACAAATCTTGTTCACTCAAACAAAATGGCGATAATTACCTTTGTGGAACTTCTAGTAGTGTTTTACTGGTCACATTGCGAGAAGACAGTGTTGATTAGAGCAGAGATTTTATACTTTTCTCATGAAATAAGATGTGATTCAGGTGATCACTAATCAGCACCTCGTAAAGCAGAATGAGGTGTTTGTGTATGAATAAAACAGACACTGGCATGGAATGGTTGTCATACTCAGATAATTTAAAAATTAGTTGTAGTGGTCTCTTATTTTTTGTACCAGAGCTGTGAGACAATTTCAGAACTTTAGAAAATCACAAATAATTAACAGAAAGCTATACAACAGGTAAGTACTGATGTCCAGAATGACTAACCGAATTGTACAATGTTTTATGTTCTTATAAAATGAATGCCCAAAATGCATTAGAACAGTCCCCGCGTGCCTTACAGTCCTGTGAAGCTCAGTTCCCAACTAACACCAAGTTCTTAATTAATGGCACCAGAGTGGAAGATTTATACAGTTTGTTTTGGCATTCTGAGACTCTGACATGTCTGACACACTGCTGTGATTTTTTTCACCAGGGTTGTAGTGTGAGTGGCTCTCAGTAGGCCATTGGTGATGAGTATGCCAAGGTATTGGATGCTGCTCACCCTTTCCAATAGGGCACCTTTGATGGAGAGTAACGTGTTTCTTCTTGGTCACATCTTATAAAAGCCCACTACCAGGTACTTTGTTTTGCTGATATTAAAGGAGCAGTAGTGGACCTGGCAGGATTATGTCAGGTCCACCTATTCTAGTTAGGCCTTTTCATTGTCAGCAAAGTCCAGTGTCAACAAAATTTATGATGATGCTAGAGCTACTCTTTGCCACATTATCATGTGAGAACAAAATCAGTGCTGAGCACAAGAGAGGTGAACATATGACAGTCCATCTTCTCCACCAGGCAGGATACTTAGGATTTAATAGCACAGAAAGCACTGACATCTCAAGCCCAGAAGCTTTGTGTCCAGTGAAAATGTGGCTTGAACAACGTGAACTGAGCTGACTGATTTCCAGAGTGCATGGCAGAAAGGAGCAGATGTAGATCTTCACAATCTTAAAGCATGTCGTTATTTTATAAGTGAGGGCTGCAGTCATTCAAATCGGATTGAGAGTATTTTTGGGAACAACTATCTTCTGAAACATGTGGGTACTATGGACTGGGCGAAAGAAAGATGGACATGCCCAGGAATGCCATCAGAACCAGCTGCCAAACATTAAATGCCACTGTAGGAAACATGAATGGAGTAATATCACTGGACATATTAAAGGAGAATTTAATCTCACGGCCAAAATAAGATTAGCTCAAGACAATGAACCCAAACACACAGGCAAAGCATCTGAAGAAAATGTGAAAATGATTTTAAAATTGCAGGTTCACCAGAGGGCCCCTCATAACCTTAGTGAACTGAAGCAGTTTGCCAAGAAAAAGGGGCCAAAAAGGTAATTACTTCTTACTGTAGGCATCTAAAGCGGTCATAGCAACATTGGCTTTGCAAGAACAAGTACTAGCAATTAGTAGGGTCTAGACGATCTGTTTATTCTAATGATTACATAAACATCAACATAAATATTTAAATATTAAAGGCAATGATTAAATTTTTCATTTTCATGCTTTCCTGTGATCTGTTATACGCAAAATTAAATAATTAAGTTAAAAGTAGTGTATTACACATTTTTATTTAAAAAGTACAGTATATGAACAAAATGCAATAACATTTCACTTGCAAACAATTTAAACAAATAAGGAGCTTTTTACAGCAGTATTCTCTTATTCTCTTATGCAAATCACTTTCTATCTTTTATTTAAAGTTATTTTTCCAATGTTCCTTTTGATGTGCTATCGGTCACTGTTAAAATAAACCTACCATTAAAATGATGCTGTTCTGAGACATTTCATTTCTTTATCATTGGACAAACTTGCAAAATCAGCGAGGGGTCAAATAATTATTTCCTCCACTTTATATATGTGTATATATATATGTGTAGTGACTGATTTTTAAGTGCCATAAATGAAGATAGACATTTTACATTTTTCTTTTCCTTGCTGCAACTTTTATACCCTAGTTGCACAGTCATTGTAAGTGTTACTGATCCACCACTATTGTGTATGGGGCAGTGCAGCCAAATCTGTACTGGCTTAGAATGAAAGCTTTCCGTTTCTATTTTCAGTCCACATGGCTGCATGGGGGCATATCTATTCCTCACACAGCAGCAGCTACTACTGCTGCCTGCTGATAAACCAGCATCCAGACACAGCAGCAAACAGTTGGGCTACATGCTGGCCTCACACACACACTCACTGAAGTTCAATTCCTCAGTATAAGCTATAAAGGAGTCACTTACTGGATTTTGTTGATGGGGACTTTTTTCTCTTGAAGCTGAGCCAACATCCCCTTTTCTTCAGAGGGTAAAACAATGAGAAGAGCCTCCCCTCCCTCTTTATACCTGCAAGCAGAAAGGAGACAAAGTGCGGAGAGCATCATTAAACAGACCTTTGAATGAGAACTGTATCTACTTAACATTTTTCTTCGTCAACCAAAGACTAATAACTAAATGACACCGAATTGGAAAATACTGGATGAGCTATGTAGTATACATCAGTGGCCCCCAACCCCCAGACTGGTACCGGGCCATGGGTCATGTGGTACCGGTCTGTGGGCTGCACAGAAAAAGAAAAAAAAACTACAGTATTCTGGTTTTATTTACTGCTGATGATAAAGCTGCGTGTACACATTGGATTTACGTTTATCATTATATTTTAAAGATAGCCCAATATTATATATTTAAAATATCCCCATTTTATGCACATCATTTATTTGTATAAATAGGTATATGTATATTTATCTGCCGCTCCTTAAAGGCCGGGCCATGAACATAGTTTCTGATATTAAACCGGTCTGTGACCAAATAAAGGTTGGGGACCGCTGACATACATGACAGAATGGTCCCTTTCACTTAAGTGACTCATCGAATCCACATTTTCACATTGCTTTTTGCATTGCACCTTTTGTAGTCTGTGCACTGCAGACCTGGCATTAACAGCTAGATCTATTTTTGATAGTGGTTGCCAGGCTCATATATCTAATTTTATTAATGTATCAAAAAAGAAAGAAAAAGTAAGGCACATGCACAGCACTTCCAAATATCAGCTATTATGCCACTTTCAAAACTAGGCTGTCAGCAAACAGGCAGGCTTACTTTTTGTAAGCCCAGGCTGGCCTTGTCTAAGAGGCTTATTAAAGCTCATGAGTGCTGTTGAGCCTGACACAGGAGAGATGGGCTGAGCGTGCTGAAACCCGTTAAGCCTTCCACGAGAGCCACATGAGCAACCAGAGAGCAACACAGAGAAGCACAGCTGAATAGTGAGCAGATGTGTTAACTATGTTGCTCTGAGCAGTGAGGGTAACAGTGGACACTAAAAAGAGTAGAGTGCATACTTGCCTGCAGCCTTGAACAATCTCAGGCAGGACCCAACACACACTTCAGCTATAGCAGGTGCTCTGGCCACTGGTTAAACATGCAGTTTTTGCCACTCACTGCCACTTACTGATATAGATTTTCATGCCCTAAAATGCTATCTCCCATCAATATAGTTCTATTAAACGTTTTAGGTCATCAACCAATATGTAACATAAGAACAGCATTATTTTATGTGTTTCTTCAAACAGCTACACCACATGGCTCTGTCTATACATTACCAGGGATCTGGTCAATCTAAAACAATACCTGCTTGCTGCCACTCACTGGGCTCACAGAGCTAAGTCAAGAAGATCAAGTAATTACATAAATTACACTTACAAACAAAATGTACAGAAAATTAAATATGTAACTGCTCCAACTTAAATCAACCAGACAAAAAGGATAATTCAATCCCAGAATCAAGAACTTAAACACAGCCATCATAAAATAAAAGGGAACCAGGAGAAGACTACAGGTTGGATTGGATTGCATTTCTATTTCAATTTTTCAGTCTCTGGGATTTCAGCAAACCACAGTAGAAGCCACAATCTACAAACAGAACACTTGGAACAGCAGTGCATCTTCTCAGGAGTGACCAGATTGCCAAACTTCCACCAAGGACACAAAGTAAACAGCCAAGAAGTCAAAAGGAAAAAAAAAAGAACTGCAAGGGACTCTTGCATCAGCGAAGATTAATACTGTTACTCTAAGAGACTTCATTGGTGAATAGTAATATAGCAATTCTAAAAAAAAAAAAAAAAAGAATCTTGTGCCACATTTAGACTAACGCTTGCCAAGAAGCACCTAGAAGCTTCCCAAGCATTTTGGAAGAATGTTCTATGGTCAGACAATGAACTTTGACACGTCCTGCTATTTGCCAAGAACATCATAATACTAATCAAACATGGTGATGGTAGCATCATGGTGTCGGACATAATAAAAGTGCCTATGAATTCCTTTATGTATTAGAAAATTCCTAGGCTTGGCACACACTAGGCTGACAGATGGCTGGCGGCCACGATCAAGGCTTTGATGAGTGCCTGTAGCAGCCATAGCCTGCAGTATATATTTCCTTGCTGGCACTAGTCAGTTCCCGTTCTTTTGGCCTACATTCTGAAACCACATCAGTGGTCAGCCAGAAAATGACAAAAAAAAAAAAGAATGAGTGTAATGCAAAAAATGGCTTTCTTAATAGGGAATACACAGAGAATACTCAATGTTCAACATGTAACAACATTCACCATTAAGAACACCCATTTTTGCTCTTTGTATAAAATGTTCACATTTAACAAACCAAGCTATTACACGTTGCCCATTTCCTGAACCCAATAAAGCAGATTCAATTGGTATCACACAATGATACAAAACACTGATGTCAACATATTACAAATATGTAATATTCTCATCAAAATCATGGAATTTAAACAATGATTCTTGGGGAAATATACCATACAAATATCTTAGAAACTGCTCTGAAGCTTTTTTTTAAAGCATACCTTTGTTATATAAGGTAAAGGATCATCTGGCTGATGTTCTTATTCAGAATAACTTAAAAGCATTAGTTACAGGCACAGCTCACTGTAGCAACTGAGGGTTAAGTGTCTTGTTCAAGTACACAATGGTAGAAAGTGGGGTTTTGAACTTTGTGGTCATCGGGTTCACAGACAAGCGTTTTACCCACTAGTTTTACCACCATATTGACAGAACGATATTACTTCACAAAAAAATAGTTAAAAATTAGTTGAGCAACTAATTTTTGAATTAGGTGAAGTAAAAATGACTTTAGCTGGCTATTTACATGAACACATGCTGCTAGTTACTCTTAGCTGAATGTGCAGTACAACTGCCAACCCAATCCAGTGATGATCCAGGTCTGTAAAATGCTATAAAACTTTGTGTTAAATAAAATAATTTTAGTCTAACTTTTTGCAAGACTTCCTTTTTTAGTTATGTAAAAACAGCTTTCTGTAGTGTTAATACATGAGTAATGTTTACTGTGAAAGACAATGAGCAGTAAGTGTACAGCATCTGCAGATCTGAGTCACTCTTCACTGTAGCTGTAATACAGCTCACATGATCAACACAGCGTGGAACTGAACCATACTGCCATCTACTGAAAAGCCTTCAAAGTTGTTTAATAAGCACAACACAAGACACAAACTTCTATAACCAGTACCTGGCTGTCCTCCCCACTCTATGAATGTATGTGTTGGCATCTTCTGGGCAGTCAAACTGCAGCACCCAGTTCACAGCAGGGAAATCTACAAACAAAAGCATTAAGCAGCAAATAATAACTTCAAAGAATAAATAGAACAGTTCAAAGAATAAATTACTCTGACAATTCATTTAAAAAGCATCCACACACAGGAAAGAGCCTATAGTCACATCATTAAAAGCCTTGTCTCACATTGATCTAATTATTGGAAATTTTAGTCATTAGAGCATTTCATGCCCAGACAAATCACTTTTGTTTCTTCTCCTGCAGTATTTCTTTTTTTTAATGCAGCAACAGAATGCAGCTTGGATGAGAACGCTGTAGTTACCAAGTCCTCTTGCAGCAATATCTGTGGCGAATAGCACAGCAGCTTTCTTCTGGATGAAGTCATTATAGACCTCCACCCTCTTCATTTGCTGCTGTTTTCCATGCAGGGCCAGCACAGAGATGCCTGGCCGCAACCGACAGAATACACGAAACAAGTACTGTACCTGGGTAAATGCACAAAAACACGGAATTGTACTCAATAACCACTGAAGACAAACATGGAGTGATGCAGTTCTGTTTGATTCATATATCACTTTGTACATTGTCACTCAGCAGCTTGTGGTTTAAACTTAAGGGTCACCAAAAATAATTTCAGCAGGAAAAACTCCCAAAGGCACAGAGGCTTTGATATGTTTACAGCACCACTGGGTAAACATGCAGCCTCAAATGTGGTCATAGATAATGCAGGAGATCTGTAAATTACCTCCTTACAGCAAGCAAAAAAGACTATGATCTTCTTCTGGAGATGACTCCTCAAAAAAGAGAAGAGCATGTTGATCTTCTGATGCAGATCACATACCACATAATTCTGCTCCAGAGTAGCAGGAGTACTGTGGAGAATATCAACAAAAAATAAGCTCTCTTTTTACACTTAAGAGTTATAATAACACACAGAAAAGAAAAGTAGAAACATATTTATGAACTGATCTCAGAAGAACAGTCTACAGTACACTGTAATTCATAGGACTAGAGTTATGCTCTCTGGGTATAAATATGCAAGAGAGAAGGAGAACAGATATATAAACAGAGCAAGCCCTAAAAAGTGGTGTTGGTCGTACCTGAATTTAGCCTGCTCATGAACCCAAACATACTCAGGGTTCTTCAGGCTGAGTCTAGCCAGATCTTTGACAGATTTGGTTTGTGTGGCGGAGAATAGCAAGGTTTGTCTGCTTTTGGGAAGGTTTTCAACAATGGCATTGAGGGTGTCAGCAAAGCCCATATCCAAAATTCTGTCTGCTTCATCCAAAACTGCCATGGGAAACAAATATACAAAACTTAACTACAGGAATTAATTTTCAAATGCGTATTAATGGACTGCTTTTTAATGATTGCTTTGTGTGAAACAATGGTAAAGCTTCAGTTCAGTCGTGTTTTTCCATATGCCACCAAGTGGCTGATCACAAGCAGAAAACTTGTCCAAACATTTAATGTATTCGTAGTTTACCACCTACACATAATGAACATAATGAGCTACTAATATTGTCTTCAAAATGTCAACTGCCAACACTACTGCAGAAAACAGTTTGTCATGCTACATCTTTAGTTCATCCGTAGACGGGGAACATAGTTTATTTGTTATATACACCCTGTCCTTACTTGAAAAGGAACATTTCTGAAAGACTACATGTATGTCCACTTCCCCTGGGAAACTGAAAGTGATATAGATTTAGGACTTTACTGTACCAGTGAGATAATATTTGTGTTGTGGGAATAAAATTTACCAGTAAAGGTTAAGATAGGAACCAACAACTAAAGCAACCAAGAAAAAAATCAGTAACTATTACCAACCTTCCTATGTAATACTGTAACAGAATAGGACAAAGTTATTCAGTGAAGACATCAACTGTGTGTCATCAGCACCTTACCAAGCATGTGAAGGTTTGAAGCATGAAAGCAGGAATTTTCATCCATGTGCTGTAGCAGACGCCCTGGTGTGCAGATGATGATGTTTGTGCGGTGGATTTTCATTGACTCATCCTTGAGATCCTGGAACCATGCACAAACTAAGTCACTCTTGTGACTTGAAACAACGAGTACATCACTCAAACACAGAGAATGCTGAAAGAAAATGCATACCTTTCCACCTATTACAAGTCCAGCTGAGAAGTCATGGTTTTTTCCCACTTTCCTCAGCACCTCAAATGTCTGGTATGCCAACTCTCGAGTGGGAGAGATAATAAGAGCACCAAGACCATCCATCGCCGTCCACTGGTGACGATATAAACACTCCAAGACCTGTAAATAATTGCCATGAAACAAAAATGAGGTTAATACTGTAGAATTTGGGCTAAATTAATTTTGTTGATTCTCAACATGATGCAAAAACTTTAAGCAAATTGTTCTTCATATTGAACTGCTGTGGTGTGGACATTATGTTTACTTCAGTAGGGATTGCTTACAGGAATAAGGAAGGCCAGTGTTTTTCCTGAACCGGTTTTTGCAGCCCCTAAAACATCTTGTCCTTGTAAAGCAAAGCCAATGGTCTGTTTTTGGATTTCTGTGGGTTGGCGGTACTGAGCCTCAAGTAGGCCTTAAGGAAACATAACATAACATTTATCAGCAGCACTTGCATCAGTTTAGGAATACACAATATACTAAGGAATATACAATACACAGGTCTTCAAGAATACAGTACCTTTGAGTGTCTTCTTTGAGAGAGGAAAGTCTGAGAACTTTACTACTTCTTTTGGATTTATCTATCAAACACAAATTACAGACGTAACTTCTTGGGTGAGTTTTATTAGTGACTTGAACAACAAATACATATATGACATGAACTAGGTGATATTCCTAATCAAACACCCTGGTCAGCTGTTCAATAGGTCTGTTTGAAGAAGGAACTTCCAAACTATGTTGGAGATCTAGACACCCCCGATATATGAAGTGCAGTATTAATGGAGTAATATGGTAACATTAGGTGCAATGTTAAAACAAAACAGTAGAAAAATATAGAGTAACAATAAAGTGTAATGCAGTAACTAAGACGGTACGTGCTTTCAATGAGAGTAATCGAATAAGGGTAGCATAATAGCAGATAAAAAGGGAAACAGTAATCATATACCTAAAGCAGTAAGGATTTAAGACATAGATAAATTAGTAGAGTAAATGGTTCAGTAGTTTTACTTGCCTCTCCGTATTTGCCCACCAGCTTATCTACATTTTCTCTTTCAATCTCCCAGTCGCGTTTCTTTTGGGGCCGTTTTGTTTGTTTCCTTGTTTTGTCATGCTTCTTTTTCCATTTTTCAAAGTTCTTGACTGGGTCTTGGCTAATTTTGCTATGCTCTTTCCCCTTTTTTGGTCGCATTTTCTTTCTAAATAAAAATTTAAACATCCACGCCAGTTCAGCACATGCGGCGTCTGGTATCCGCTTCGTCGTATACTTTGTGCAGGACTCCGAGCTCCTTACTGCCCTCTACAGGACTGGACTGAAACTCTCTTTGCCTAATCTACTGAAAATGTTTGCGCAACATAAAATACAAATTCCCCGTGAACTCTGCAAGCGTGGGCCTGAAGTTAAGCATAGACATTTGGTTAATTATAGATAAGGGAGACTTGAGAGTGTGACAACAGCATAATACAAAGTATGGTCCTTCACAGAACTCATCGAGTCAAAAGATCAAAAATACACAATTTGAACAAAAGTACACACCTGTTCAGGGTTTGGGCTAACCCCTTCCTTACAATTAAGGACAATCTCAGTGACATTTTGGACGCCATGCTTCCAACTTTGTTTGGGGAAGAATCTTTCTATTCCAGCATGACTGTGTCCCAGTACACAAAGCAAGCTCCATAAAGTGTCCTCATAAATGCTCTGTAGTATGAACAGCCACAAATTCCACACAGAAGCACTCCCAAGATCTTGTGGAAAGTCTTCCAAGCAGACTGGATGCTGTTATAGCTGCAAAGAGGGGACCATATTAAAGTCGTACATCAGTGCAATGTTATTAAAGTCCCTTTTGGTGTAACGGTCAGGGGCCTCAGTACTTTTGTTCATATAGTGTAATACTCATGTAAATACTCTTGATTCTATTTTCCAGTATATCTGATATGACAAAAAAACACTCCAGTATACAGGTTGATATTTAAATAGTTTATTTGCAAAACAAATAATTTATTCATGTAGTCTCTAGCAGGAAAAGTGACGCTACTGAGGTTTCAAGCGCAATATTGAACAGTACATCAGGTCATAAGTACACTCTTTATGAAAGCAAGCATTCTGAATTCATTCAGAACACTAATAAAATGAAATTCTTGTGCCTCAAATGATACAAATCTCATTTTCATGACCTTTATCCAAAGTACAGTATAGCCCAGTCACATTCTGGTTCTGTTCTGTAAACACCACTGACCATGATTCTCAAGTCAATGCAGTTCTCATGCGCAATTCTGCAGTTCTCAACAGCTATCAAACACACCAAAAAACAAACAAAAAAAACTAAACAAAACCAAATGACATGAATAGTTTTACTGTATGTGCATTGTGCTACTGAACTCTGCTTTTCTTCACAAACTGAAATGTTATGCTTTATTATTGCCAATCACAGGCCATTTCAATTTTTCATATATTGGGGGACTTCTGAAACCTGTCATGAAGTCATTTGGTCCTGTAACCTTACAGTGCCTTAAGCAAGCATTGCAACTATGCAAATACATCGATTCTTTATCAATTATTCATGAGTATTAGAAAGAAACTATGTGAACCCGACTTAATATTGAATACAAGAGTTTATTAAATAATGGTCTAGACAATTCAACCTTGAGAAAGGTAAATGACAAACAAAATCATAAAGTTGAGAGAGTCAAACTATTGTTATAGGCCTTGCCTTCACTGAAGGCATCAAACTTCAAATGTTGGGTTTACAGGTTTAGCTGACATCACATTTTATATAGTAACCCTACAGTGCTTTTGTGCTGGAGGCAACTAGGTGCATCTGATAATTTCTATAATACTCCTAAAGTGTCTATAATGTCAAATGAATCTGAAAAAATCTCATATAGCAGAAGCACAAAATCTACAAACATGCGCAACATTCTTTTCACTTACATACCCCGCTACACTTAACAGTTCATAAACCATCTCATCTCTTACCACTGCAAAAAAATAAAATTTTATACCAAAATTCTGGGAGTTCCCATATGTAAAATGGGAGATCTAAGACATAAAGCTTTTCAAAATCTCAAGCTAAACGTTTCCGTAGTCACAGTGAAACACTCATTTGACACACTGTTCTGAAGTATGCTGTGAATAGATGTTGGTACTATGGCAATCCATTTGGGAGAGGCTCCTCTGCGTAGCCAGCAGTAAGCAGTAACAGGGTTCTGCTGATATGTAGACAGCAAGGCTGAAAAGAAGGCAAGGCAATGGGACTTCCTGCCATCCACCCGCCTGTGTGTCTTCTCTTGTCCTGCCTTTCCTTTAACTACAGAGGAAAGACCAAGATACACTGAACAAAGGTACTTTTAGTTCAATAGGCTCAGCATCTGTACATCTGACACAAGCACATCCATTTTGGCAGTTTGGCACAGATCTCACGATCTTTTCCATCAAATCCTGGGATGGATTCTTTCAGGCACCCAGTTAGATCCTTTGAGGGAACAAAAGACAAAAAAGTAAGCTTGAATAAAGTAAACAATATTGCATCCTCTTTTGCCAAGAACTCCAATTTCTGATCACCTTTTTTTTTATAAAACCTATCAGATCAGCTTTTCCATGCACAGTGTATGTAATTCATTCTTTAACCTTTTATCAGTGGTCTAGTTTTGGAACACTGATGGCTGGGTATTGGTTCATGGACCATTATCAGCCCAGCAGTGACAGTACAGGGGGTCCCGGGTTACAACAATCTCGCAAACGACGCTTCAAGTTTATGATGTTCACTACCATAAACACTAAAAAAAAAAAACTTTTAAAAGTGTTTCAGCACACCCCATTAATGTACAGAAGTAGTAGAATACGCAGAACGCAGTAGAATATGCAGAATATGCAGTAACGCGGTGTGGGAGATGGGGTCCCCAGTATGCTTACCTACGCCATTTTGCAAGCACAGTATATTTATGCCCTTTTCTTTTTTCAGTAGCTTAGTTGTGTTTTTATGCTCTAGATCAGTGGCCCCCAAACCCCGGGCCGCGGACCGGTACTAGGCCATGGGTCATGTGGTACCGGTCCGCGGGAT
>JBBIGB010000022.1:4354496-4385115 GCA_037577075.1 Alestopetersius hilgendorfi | reverse complement strand
TGCTTCTGGTTCTCCTTACAAGTTTTAAACCTCTCGCAGTTCAGCACTGTCCTTTGTACCATTCCATGCTATTCATTGGACTGTTTGAATTTTGCTTAAATAAAGCTTGAAACAGTAAGCAAGTACTTAGTCAAGTGGTTCTTGACCTAATGTGGAGTAGAACCACAGTGGAATAGGATCACTAATTGTGTATCGACCTGACCATCACAACCGATGATCCCAAAGACATTAAAAAGGCAAGAAACTCCACTAATGACCAGTCACACGCAGATATTTGTTAAGAACTGAACTCATAGTTTTACATGAGCACAATATGCACAAATCCACACAATAACATGGAAACTGCAAGTATCCTTTGCCTTTTTTGTGGCATAATTTTTTTTTCTAGATGTTTTCACACAAAGGGACTTTGGAAGCACTCTGGAAGCTCTATTTTCAAATTCCACACAAGGGTTGAGCCTCTGTGCTCCAAGCATGATTTCTCTGCGGTGCAAGCACTCAGACACTTAAACCTCCACGGTTCGAGTGATCTCCAGGAGAGCTTTCCAATGATCCCTCATTTATATTTTTAGCCTGAGTAGATCAGGGGTTATTCCCCGAAAACCGTTCACCTAATACTTTTGTCCCGCAACCTTCAGAGTTGTATATCTCGGTAAAGCATTCTTTAAGGGTAATGCATTACAGGGCTCCAGACAAAATAAAAACCTTAGGAGCCATTGGCTCCTAAACACAAAACATTTGGGAGCCCAATTATTTTTAGGGGCCAAAATCTCTGTCAAATATAAATAAAACAATATTGTCATGGCACATTTTGTCTCCAGTCTTACCTCATGGTAAATCTGAACAATGGTTTTGAATATATTTGGCCATTTTAACATCCCATCTTACAAACCTTAGCTAAGACAGGCTAAGCTAGCAAAGCTATGCAATTCCTGTGTTCAAGTCAGGTTCCAAACAACATTTTGGCTAAGCACTATAATATGGGATTTTATAATGGTTAAAAATAATCAAACAAATTGTCATTTGAAAGCTGTCCTATGATGTGTTCCATGGTAGTTCCCTAACAGATGCTGAACCGGCATCATATGGTCAAAGCTACCACTTCCTCTCCGGGCCACAGTTTGGAATTGAGAACCATCACTGTTTAGTTAAGTTCTTTAGTTGTGTCAGCCTTCTACAAACTAAGGCTGCACCACACTGCCACACTTAAATTAGAGTGGCAACTGTAAGACAGTGCTGTCCTATATATATTTAACACACTTTAGTAATAAAGGCTTGATCGGTGGGCCGATAATAAATTTGGGCCAGCGCGGTATCCGATTAGCACCAACTCATTATATATATATATATATATAAAACTAAAAGCTTGATATGTTTTAACTGAGAGAACGCTCCAAGTATGACATTTCTCTTCTGGTAAAACAAACCAAATGAACAGGTTAGGAATAAATAATTTTTGCCTGTGGATAGCAAACCCACAGCATAAATCAAAATAAATCAAAATAAATCAAAACCACAGCATAAATCAAAACCTTTTTTCATAAACCTTTGTGAAGTACTGTTCGTTAAACAACAGTTTACATTCCCCATTACATGGTGCAGCTTAGCTGAAGTTTGGTTATTGAATGTATATCACAATAATACACAGCTACTGTGTGTGATAAACTACTTCTGTAAAATGGGATACCTCTGTCTTGTTGTACAGGGTGCAGTAATAGTCTCATCTCAGCTTGGACCCTTCCCTGCAGGAAAACTGTAACTTGATCCACCCCACACTACAAATTATACAAGAGAATCCATACCCACAACATTCTCTCTCTCTTCCTAGAACTATATCTGATGGCTCATCAGACGATACTTGCAAGGGCTCATTAGATAACCAACATTAAGTAGGCAGTGATTTGATATAATTACACTTCAGTCTTTGGCATGTGTCCCAGAAATTCATGTTTCTCTAAACACAGTTGTGTTGACCCAACAAAACCATGCCTGTTCAAAAGGAGTCAAGGAAGATAAAAGTGACCCTCACTATTATAAGCATTTGAATTTCATGACTGAACTATGCTGCATGTGTAAAATCAAAGAAAATGGAAGGGAAATCTATTTGGAACAATACAAAAAATCAGGAGCAGGATGCACTCTACCTGGATCTGACATATAAAACAATACTGAACCATGCTGACAATCTATATAGACTAACATATATTAAAAGTTGAATAGCGCACACATTCTAAGGACAGCAATGCCTGTTTATTTTTCCAAGCGTTTTGGTAAAGTGATAAGCAGAGTCAAATAAAATACAGATTTCTAAAATACAGTCCTGGTATACGAAGCCACTGTGCTGGTATAATTGTGCTGACACACAAAAGTGGACACAGCACAGGGACCTTACTCCAACACAAAACAACATTTGACCCACAGAAATTATGCTACTCACTGAGAAAAAGGCTATTGCAAAAAAAAACAAAACATTAGCTACATATTAGACTACACAGGATAATCACAAACAGTGAACTCCTAAGAGTATTAGACAGCAACTTTTAAGCTCTAAAAGTAAATTTACAATATTAGGAAACATGCTGTAAACAAAGTCTTACCATTTAATTTGTTTAGCTCCCATGTTGACATTAAGCTGCTACCCTACTGCAGTGCTTCTGTTTGTCCATGTAGCAAGGGCTAGAAAGCTGGTCACCAGCATCTTTCCCAACGAACACTAACTCACACACTAGTGTAGGTCCACATGCCCACAAAGTCATGAAAAACTGACCAGTCCCCACTAAAAACTGTCATAATACCCTCTGTTCTCCAAGGAGACCCTTTAAAAGGAATATGAGTGAGCTAATGCTGTGTCTGCACAGCGAGTGGACAGTTAAAAACCTTTTGGAGTGTGATCTGCTCCTCAGCTGCTCCCGACGTGGCACATATGGAAATTCTGTTTTCGCTCCCCATTTCAATTACAGAGGAGTGAGGCACTGCACTGTCGCCACAGCAGCTGTATCCTGCCGATTCTCTGTGGCATTCTCTCTACGATTTCTCTCATTCATGTTAACAGCTATTCACAGCCAGACACATAAAGCTCACAGTCGCGAGAAAAAACAAGAAGGTTCCTCCTCTTTAGTTCTCTCCCTCACTCCTTTTTTCTACAGAGATGTCAGACATGGCTCAGCCCTCTTCTCTATCCCCTCCCCCTCTTTCTCAACCCCTAGAGATCAGTGGCTTGGAAAAGCAGGGTCAAGGGGGAACTGCAGTCATTTGGAAAGGCAAAAAGAAGCAGATGAACACAGTTCTGCGAGCACATCATCATTCTTTTTTCCTCAAAGCAATGTTGAGTCAAACACAAAATTTGCTCAGCTCTTCCTCAAGGATATTATTTAGCAAAACATGTTTGGTCCTTTAGTTCTACACTCTAACTAGAATGTAATAAACTAGCTACCAAACAACAAATCCATTATTTGTAGCTTGAATGCAAAACTAAAACAATAAACAGCTTATCAGCTTCATTTGGATGATCTGGGAGTTGATTAGTATTTAGCAGTATAATAAACTAATTTTTGGAGTTTTGGAGTGCACTACATCAAGAGGGAGTATTAGTCCTGTAAAACATTTTCAAAGGTTTAGTAGTCAGCCTCTTCTCTTGGTCTTGTTTGTCAGCTTACTACTTCTCTTTTAGCTTTGCTTTTACAGCTTTTCAATAGCTTTATTCTCGTTCTTAAATGTAACAACCTATTGTAATGTATTGCATGTACCCCAAATTCATTTTTGAGACTTAAACTAAATTTGAGACTTAAAAAACAGCCAATTGGACAAAAACAAAATCATTTAATGGACAAAGAAACAAAAAAGAAGGCAAAATGAATTCAGCATGGCACATACCCAATTACCTGACACAGCTAGTGCTACAGAAAATGACCAAAATGTATTCAATCCCCTCCAAATCCCCTCCAACCAATACAATTAAAAAGCTTATCATAATAGGTCTACTAACCCCAAAGGGCTCACTACTCCTGGGTGACAAATTGCTTGCCCACTGCCACACTAAGCTGTTTGATCCACAGGAAACACTGGTAACACAATTCTGTTACAACTGTATAACCAATAAGGCAATATGTAAAAACCTAAACTGATTCTCATTAAGGCTTAAGCCAAAAGTAATACAGCACTTAATTCTAACTGAATACAGCACAAATTAATCTTTAAAGATTTGACTGGCTTTGCAGAGACAAAGTATTTTTTAAAAATTAGGTCTGTCACTTGAATAAATGTTACCAATTACAAGCCCAGCAGCCAAAGGGCCAAGATAAAAGCAGAGTCACGCATTTCCTTGTTATCAGTAGCTAAGCAATATCTTCAAGCATGATAAACCATGCTGGTGCTTCAAATGGCATCATTGAGCACAATATCCCAGCAACATCCCACATTTACAAAACAAACAGAACCAAGCCCTCAGGAGGCAGCCTCTTGCCTGTCATCCTTCCCAGGCACTGCTCATAAATGCAGTGAGGAAAATGAAAGGCTTGTGATAAGGTGCTGGAGGGTGTGCTGGAACTTCAGCCTGAACAAGTGAGGCTCTGAGCTGGACTGACAGGGTGCAGCATGGGGCTGGATGGTTCCAGGAGAGTTAACAGAATGGCACTATTGTTCCCAGTGGCTAAAAGAGAGCCAACTGTGCCAACAAGCCTGACGGACAGGCCTGGGGACAGGGGTCTCAAACCAGCTGCTCAGCTCGTGCCTGGGTTAAGGGAGACCTGAACAACTGTGGTTTCAAAACAGCCCGACAGGTTACAGGATTTTGAAATAGTGAAATTGGTTTGTAGCACGTAGAAATAGAACAAAAATAAAAAGACATACGCACTAACATGAACTGAACTAATATTTACAAAACCATTTTGCTTTTATGTTAACATTCATCACAGAGCTTTCTGAACACCAAAGGTCTGCCTCCTGGTGCTATGCTGATGCTAGAGCTTAAACCAACAGTGGTAAATGCCAGGAGTAATAACCCATGTTTAGCTAGATAATATAAGATCACATTGCACATTACCCCAGACAATTTGTATGATACACAACAGCATACTTTGTTTCTGACACTTTGCTATGGGAAACTGAGGGTCATTACTATACCAATATAGGCATTTCCTTTGGGGTGTCTAGGACTTACCTGGAAGGTCCTGTCTCTGGGTCCTCCTCAGAAGGTCCTTTTTGTCCCTCATACTGCTGGACTAGAGCACGCACACTCCAACATGGGTTCTCAAAATCCTCATCAGCGCTTGAGCCTCGACTGAAGGGGGAAAAGGGAATGAAGATCAATGCTTTATCAGATCAGATTTCAATTCACAGAGGAAGAACAATCATCAGTCAGACAGCTTATTCTAATACTTGGAAAAAGTAAAAATGTAGATTCTTCTATATCCATGTCCTCAAGCACTTAAAATGTTCACCACAATATGCCATAGCTTCTTTATAGAATTAACAGAGATGCTAACTATAGGTTTGAAGAAAAGGTGTGTGTGTGTGTGTGTGTGTGTGTGTGTGTGTCTGTGTGTGTGTGTGTGTGTGTGTGTGTGTGTGTGTGGCTTTTTTCTGTTCCTCCTTTGACAACTATACTGTAGTACATGCATACAACAAGGAGAGGGCAACATTTCCTGCAGCAAAACCAGTTAATCCTCTTAAAGAGATGGGGAGAGCAAAGCTCCTTTCCTCTTAATCTAGTTAAAAATGAGCACAATACTCAGGCCTTAAGTAACTGATCTCTCCAGTCCCCATGCTTTGTGCAGAGAATAAACATGTCACATCTTTATGGATAAGTTATGAAAATGTGACAATGCATGAAAGCTTTGGTACCACACTGCGTTATGTTAAAACCATTATCACACTCCGGTGCTTTTATCAATTGATAAGCCTGCTTTTATCAAATTATTGCCTGACTAAAAGTTTTAATCATTACAAATTATGATGAATCACCTTTATGACTTTTTCCCCATGCTTAATTTAAATATATTCTGTCTTACAGAGTAATTATGGATAGTGGCATATTAACTCTCATAGGGTTTAAAGAAATAGTCCCCAAATCTCTCTATCCATTAAAAGTGGTGCAGATGGTGCATATAAGGTAACGAAAATAGTATGACATAATGTGTGCAAAAGTTTGCCATCAAAGTTGTAAGCTGCCAGTTTTTGCCTTTTTTCACAAATTATCTCAGTAGCAAGAGTGCTGAACTACATTAAGTTTTTGTTGCAATGGCTGTCATAAACATGGAGAAATATGATCCAAAATCACTACTCATTACAGCTACTCATTATGACCAGCTGTAGTGTTGCCTGAAATGGGAGCCTGTAGTGGAGATGTTCTGTTTATGATACAAGTCACATTGTGTATTGAACATAAATATACTAGTCGTACCAATCTTCATGCAGATCTGGAGGCAAGCTGTATGAAATACTAATGGCAATGCCTTTTACAAAGAGAATTTGTTTGACGACTGACCTGTTTGTTAGCAATATTAGCCTCAAATCTCCAGTACTAAACAAAAGAAGTAACATTTAAAACAAATATTGGCTATTTGACCATCTCTGAGCTATTTGGAAAAAAAATGTATACATCTGACATTGTGCCAAACTCAAAACATTATTAATGTGGGTTACAGTTATAAAACTGTGTCTTTTATGCTAAAAAGAGAGAAGTTAGGAAGTTAGGAACCTAACTGAGACGTGAACAAAAGCTGACCTGTGCCAGTCTTGTCTAAGTTGGAGAACATTGCGGCCAGAATGGGAAGCATCGTGCCGAGCTGCTGCCAGGGCTGCTGCTGCGTTTTGAGCCATGGCCATAGTCGAATGAGGCCTATGATTGGCCGCGGACCCCGCTGAGCTTCTCCCTACACAAGTGCCTGCTCTATGATTTGCTGAGGCAGATGGTTTAAAATGTGCTGCCAAGGCCAAGATGAGACGCATGGCAGATTTGAGGTTCCCTTCCACAATGTCTGTAAAGAGAGAAGGCAGGAAAGAGAAAGAGAGACAAAAAAATGATTCAGAAAGATATAAAGGCAGAATGTGAAATCTAAAGGGGAGGTCTCTGGAAATATCTTCAAAATGACAAGCCATTGCCGCAGAGTATTGTGCACACTGAGAGGGATTTCATTTAATTGGCACCTGCTAACTCACCTCTGGCCGATGTCTGGGGCATGCGTATCCGCTTGGATGATACAAATTGGAGGACTTTCTCAACATTTTCTTTCTTCTCCTGGTTGTCTCTTGGTGAATAGTGGATATCCTCAAGCAGCTCACCAGCTTTAATACAAAAAGTCTATATTATATACAAAACTTTGTCTTGCATTATATTTCTATCATTTGTAGTAATGATGCTTCCATAGTAAGAACAGAATATGAAGATACAGCTTCACAGCAGATTCACTGAAACGTGTTTTTTATTACTCATATTAATAATTTCATTTGTCTATATGCATTATTCTACTGGCTATCCCAGAAGTCATTTTTAACATTATTCCTGGAGATGTGACCTCCTACAGAGTTCAGCTCTAACCCTAATCAACCCTGCGTTATCCACCTATTCAAGGTATTTGTGGTAACTGTATAGCAGAGTAAGATGTGTTGAGTTGGCATTTGATCTAAACTATGCAAGGGTTAAAAGGCTTGAAGTTACCATATGTATAAGAAATACTTTAATTAAAGAAGAGCTTAACAGCACCAAGCCAGTGTTCTAATTTTTGACAAAATGTCTCACCCACTATCTCAATTAGGTGCGTCAGCACCACACCATCTCTAAGATCCTGCCGGAGGTCACTCACAGGCTTCACACCAGGCTTCTTCCTCAGCTGGGCATTGACCCAGGACACATATGCTGCCAGCTGTTGCTGAAGATGCAATATTCAATCACAAATGTACCCACAAATGCACTCACATAGAACAGCAATAGCATGACAGCAATCTGAGGAAATAAAAGTATCATTAAATATATTGTCGCCATCAGATTGGACAATAACAAAATACAGTATTCAAAATTATCAGCAGAGAATGTAGTTGCAAAAAAGTTCATGTTTTCAGTGTCAGTCCCAGCTAGAAGTTAGAACCCTCAAGGTGCTAGTTTTGGGCTTACATTTTTCACTGTAATGATTATTTGTCATCATACTGTGATTAAATATATATAATTCATGACATTTACTTCAAGACTTTAATTGTTTTACTACTAATACTATTGTTTTACCACTCCTAAGAACAACTGCACATTCAGGAAAACTAAAACTGCGATTTGAGAAAGTCATTCATACAGACATGCTGCTGCTAAAGGGTACATTGGGTTCTCCTGCCATGATGCCTCTTGAAATGCGAAATGCCATATAAATTTTATTGTTCAGGTTACATCCTCTGACAGTACAAATCTCTTGCCATTCATCCAGCCTGTCCTGTGACACCCAGGTTAAACATCCTGGATTAGTGTGACTTGTAGTTTCTCTGGCTTGCCAAAACATAAAGGCTTAGATACTATTTCCCTTTATTCTGTACATGTAGGGGCGAATAGAGAATGCAGTCATGCACATTTTGAGATGTGGTGCCCCAGGAAAGACTGCTGCAGAGTTGTGCCTTCTCGTAAAATGACACAGTGAACTTAAAATATTGTGAACTACAGGGTAAGGTTTAAGCTTTTTTCCCTAAAAACACCCTGCTTAAAATTTTTCTTCTCCAGTTCAAACAAGTCCAAAATATTTCCTTCAGAGAACTACTATCTACTAACAATGTTTAAAGGTTATTTTTGCTATATATTTGTTTAATGGGATTTAGGATTTAATGAGATATTATACAACGTAGAGTATGAATCTATAGTCCAGAGGTATAAGCAACACTGTGCTCATAACATTAATGTGCGCCCAGCCTCCATAAGACTCTCCAAAACATATAAATTGCTAAATACTGAACCAGTGAGACCTTTAAAGAGTGAACGAATGCAGATAAACAGATATGAGGACATGACTGTTCAGCACTGGAACCTGTGTTAGCTTATAAAACTTTAATTTGATCTCTAACAATCTCCAAAATTAACAACCCTAACTGAAGAAGTATTCAGTTGAACTTTATCTGACTCTATAACACAGTGTTAAATGAGAAACCACTCCAATCTGAAAAAAAGCTGGCACAGCACAACCTTTCCCCCTTTGGGTTTTGTCATGTCAACACAAAGAAAAGATATTTTAGAGTCCATTCAGCCTCTAAATTCAGTGTACATATTTGGCACATGGTGGGCTCCCTCGGACAATGGAAGCACTGTCTAGGCATATCTGTCTTGCTAGATGCTCAAAAGTAGTCCAGAATGGCTGCTTTGGCAAAGAAAGGATGCTCAGCACAGACAGCATTCAGCAGTGAGGCTGTATTAGCTGCTGACCATGCAGTTTGCCTGGAATGCAGCGCTAGCTCAGTGCGACCAGGCGAAATAACATGCAAGCAGTTAGTTCCCACATAGACCAATTCAACGATGCACATCACTGCAGTACTGTCCTTATCACCCCATGCTGCAGCTCTAGATAAGGTACTATAACTGCATGTAGCATCTGGAGATCATAATAAATGCCACATGACGTATTTAAAGGCAGGGGCAACGGGTAACAGTCTAACAGGTGCTGCTCTGAGGCTGGATTTGGCTGTAAAAACACATCCCTAATACTCTATACCCACTAATTCTCCCTATAACATGCAGAGCTCTAATGTATAGTGTTAATTTTTCTTCAGTACTTGCAATTCTAATCTACATTAAACCCAAAAGATGTCACATAAAGATCTCTATAGTAATTGAAGCATGAATTCTATGCATACTAAGTCAATGTTTACATTTACCATACCTTCACATACAACCCTCTTTGGATGCAATGTAACAGTGGACAATTATGTGGTCAGTCCTGCTGGGTATGGGACACTTTCAGCAACGCTTAAAAATAATGCATGTTACCGAGGTCATTTGCAATGAAAGGCAGAATGCTTCAGCTAAGACTGAAGACTTTTTAACACAAGTCTGGCAACCACGAAGTCATCCACAGTTCCTCACCCCTAGTTCATTTGAACATATCTGCTAGTTTATGAAACTCCCACGACAATCTTCGGCGGTTAAACAGTAAGAAGCTTTAAATGAATAAACTTCGGTCGTCTTATTTTACAGAACAAGAGGAAGAAGAATGCAACATCTAATGTAAAAAGGACTTCAATGGCCCTGTTACCTCATTGAATCCCTCCTGCAACACGTCCAGGACATTTCCTCTGGATAAGGATGCGATCATTCTTCTTCCTTCTCATTGAGGCAAACAGGGCAAATGTGAGCCTCTGTATTCGGCCGGGCCGATGTAAACTCGGCAAACAAAGAAACTACCAGACAAAAAAGCCCCTCGTCCGGGCGATAGTCATATGTGCGACTGCACCCACCGTTAGCTCGCGTTCAGAAACAGGATACGAGGGTTATAACTGAGGTACTGCGCATGCGCCACACGCAGCCACGCTCGGGTCGCCATGGCTACGGCCCAGCTTTCATTAGCACGATTAATCAGTGATTGTTCTATAGCCTGTATATTACATTAAAATCCGTAATACAGCAGTAAAGTTACTCTTACTTTACTGCTATCATCCAACTTATTAGTTCATGAGTTATATAAGGTGTGCTAAGTGTAAAGTGGTCCCTTATCAAGTGTATACACACCAGTTGTAGCATAAAAATAAGCAAATGCCCCAGGGATCAATAAAGTTTTCTTATTCAGATTCCTTGCTGAGGAATTTGATTTCAAAGGGGCATTAGTGAAGTCAGGTATTGATGTGGGATGATTAGTTCTCCATCACATAAACCAAAACATTTGACTCCAAAGATATTCAGTAGTGCTCCATCACAGCACAGAATGACGTTCCACTGATCCTCAGACAAATGCTGAGGTACTTTATACCTCTCTAGTAAACACTTATTCATGGTGGCCTTAGTCCACAGTATACTACTGTGCGAAGATATACAATTGAAACAACTGCATCAGCAATGAGTGTTTTACATTAAATATGATAAACCAAACTCAAAAAAATATTCCTTGCCATAATGTCACACCTTTGCTCTTAAAATTTTAATTATATTCACAGTTTATTTAAGAACTTAATAGCACATATCTCACTGAGCTGCCATCTTAATGAGATGTCCAGTCATCTTCTGGTGAAGTCGATAAATTACCTGGATAACTATTTATGAATGCATTGCATAATGCTACGGAAAAGCATTAAACAAGTGACCAAAGCACAAATTAGAGGGATCATTATAAGCATCTTTTCAAAACGATGGCTTGTAACAGCAGACCAAGAGGTTGCACTATGGTCATCTCATTTAATTTCAAACTGATGTCTCACATTGTTTTTAGTCACGTTACCTAACCATCATAAATGTTAAGTAATTTTCTTCCAACAAAATTAGTCCCAAAAACTAACTTTACATACATGTACCTTGTCACAGTGCAACAGCAAATGTGACTTTTATTGTGAAAGGTGAATTCCTTAATGTATCTAAAATATGTATCCTCTTAAAAGTATGTGACAGTAAGAGACCACACACTTTGTGCACGGCTGTGTTGTGTATAGCCCCACCAGACCACATCCTTCCTGTCAGTTTTAGAACTTCCTGATTTAGCTTGTAATCGACCATATACTGCATTTCTCACCACAATCTGAAAATTAAACCTGCTATTTCAGTTATTTTACTCCCTAACTGATGTGTATTTCTGATAAGTATTTGAACAATGTAAAACATACATGTTCTCTTTGCTCTTTTAATGTGTTTGTCTGTGTAGTTGTGATAAGGTATCTCTAGTTCCTTAAAAGATGAGCTTGACCAAGTAAATGGGTCTGCATTGCCCTTTTCCAGATACATATCTGGAGAAGAAAACAATCATCCTTGGTTTTCACTAAAATTAAATTAATAATTGCACTGCAAAATATCATAAACACTACTTTATGTATCTATGTATGTACATGTGACATTAGTTACTCCTGCAGTCCCTTGCACTCAAGTACCTCAAACACTCTTGGTCTGTAAATAGACTGTTTATAGAGTGTTTGAGTCACTTCGGGTATGCATTAGTTATATGAAAGGGCATATATCTCTTAATCTGAGCATTATTTCTGAGCACCTAGTATACCTGATTCAACTCATGAACTAACCAACGTGCGCTGAGAGTGGAGTCCTCAAAACTAATTAAGTATAGATTTGCTATGTGTATTATAATTATTATACAATTGTAAATTAATCACAGTTTGTAAGCCCTTGTTAACAGAAAAAGAAACAAAAGACGTGTTTGTTAGAAACAGTTGATGAATCAAAATAAGTTAGGCTACTTACGGATTTCTCCACAGCCGAGGAACGAAGCATCTCACCGGCCTTCAAAAAATAAGCATACGTTTAATACAATTAAATTTTGTGCGTTGTGTGTGAGCCTTTTGTAAGTATTTATCATGCTCCCTAGACACAGAAAAATGCTTGGTTCACATAGCAAGATATAATTAAAGCTAACGCTATGGTATGCTTTACTTTGCTCTCCTACCATTTGGCTAACTCACACAGTACAATTCAGATCAGACGTCTGACACGTTTGACAGGAGGTTTGTTTATGTAAAAAGTTAAGTTGAGAAACCAAGGAAGGCAAGCCTGGCCAGCGAACAGCACCAGCTGTTCACAACTGCGTCGATTTTAAAACAGCCGATTGGAGTCATTACCATCACAAAAAGCTGTTCTCCTTTGCTATACGCAAATCTGCAAACTCACCGGGCAGCTATTTATTCTCTGGAAGGCGATGGAAATGACAATTTCAACTTCCCGTTGGTGTAGCTATAAAGCTCATTTTCCCAAAAGCAAATCTCAGAGCCCTCGTCAGGTCCCAGCTCCAGTATTCCTGTTGCTATGGCGACCAGAAACCGCACTACTGGACAACAGTGATTGGAACAGGTTTCTATTATACATCAAATATCAATTTTTAAAAAATATATAAATATGTAAAGAAATTTCGCCAATACACGACCTGTCCAACATAATGAGGATACATATTACACGAGAAAGTAGAGGGGTTTGTGCAGTTTAATGTATGTCTGTGAGTATCTGCCTCCCCCTGCTGGTTTCAACAAGCTGTAAATATAAACCACATGCAGCACATTAACAAAGCCAATGATATTGATTAGTTTATTGATACAAAACTGTCTAACCAAATATTTTCACAAGAACAACAGTTGTCTTTTGTAACAAAATCTTAAAAATATATATATTTCATAATTACAAACCCCAGAAGCTTTGTAGCCTATGTAGAATAAGCATTTAGCACTGCTGTGTTATTTCCAGACAAAGCTGTCGAATTCACATGCAAGTTATATGATAAATGTATACCAACACATCCATTCACAACCAACTGAACCAGGGTCAGTCGATTTGAGATAACTGTTAGGATTATGAACAATTTCACAGTATTTTTGACAGAAACACATAAGGACAAACAAATGAATAAGTAGAATAAGAATTTAACATAAACATATCCAGAAGAGCAGTTCCGGGAGCTTTTCAGAATACCACAAGTCCTTTTTCAGCAAATGCATGCAGAGCTCTTACATATGGTTTACATCATACGCTTATATAATCATACGGGAAAGGCATCTTAGTCAGGATACACAACCAATATAATGCTTTGCTAATACAGATTGTTTTTTTTTTGTCTAAGAATTTGTCATCACTCCACATAGATAAAGTGTTTTCTAAGATTCTTAATACAGTTTAGTCCAAATACATCATCATAGGTTTGTCACTTTCCATATTCTTGCATGAACAGCTGTTTTGTTATTTCACTCAATTTGATTTGGTTCGTGTTCAAATTCACAATGTGTTCATGTCTTCAGACAGCAACACAAACTCCCGAAGACAGAACAACTCAGCTTGGCACATACACATTTTTAGGGCATCTATGTAATTTATGCAAAAATAACTAAGTGGCTTTTACCTTGCACAAACTTTTTTTTTTTTTTTTAACTTTATCCATATTTCATTTTACTATCATAGATAATGCACAGAATTAATCTTGCCATGTAATCTCACATTTACTCATTGACCATTAACAAACTGTTAATCAGAAACTTTTTATATGCAGATGAAAATCCTACTCTCCTCTAATAATGCACAATGTGACATTAAAACAGGCTAGGTTACCCAAATAAATTAATAAAAACGAAACAAATTTAAATACTTGCCAAATAAAATGCTATACCATGTACAGCGAGTGATCGTGCACCTCCCCTGTAATCCAAGGAAAAACAAAGCTCCATTAAGTATGGCCACATGTGGAGGATATATCTCTAAATCCTGACGTTAGAAACATATATTAGTTTCTGGCAGGCTGTGGCTTGGAGAGAAGCATCATTTGGCCCAGGAGTGGAGCATTCTAAAGCAAACTAAAGCATCCATATTATACATTCATAATCTAGGAAAAATCTAGAACACTACTAATATTACTCAGTGAGGTGTCATCTATGAAACAAAATCAAAATTTTGTTTCTAATGCACCCAGAACAGATTATTTACAGTATCTATGAAGTCCTAGAATATGTTGCATTGGCTTAATGTGTCCAAGTTGCCGACCGAGTGTGTTAAAATGCACTCCACTCAAGAAGACTAGGTGGATGCGTGGGCAGTAATAAGAGCACCTTGTAGCTAACACAGACAAGGCTAGTGTTACAGCTGAGCAAATTTACGGGAAGACTATGGAACCATTCAGAACCCATCAGCTTAGCAGAAGAAGTGCTGCAGTGGTGCAGAAGAAGCAATGGGACAGCAAAGAAGACAACTACTTTTGCCATCTTATGGCCCCATCTAAGCACCATGCTAACTCTTTTTTGCGAAAACGCCAGAGGAAGTTGGGAAGGAAAAAATGCAGGGCAGAAGAGATAAGGCCCTTTTGATCTGTCTTGGGAATGCACAGAAGCCTGATCGTAGCACCTGATCTCAGGAATGCACATGAAGATTAAAGACTAGCTTTCAATCTGCTATTGCAAACTCTGCTCACATCGCTGTAGTCATGCCATCGCAAAGACACTAAGCTGCTTATTGTCTGGTAAAACACTGTGTATCAAACACAGTATTACAGAAATTATGCATATGCAGTGATGAAACTGAAACATGACCTCAACAACCTTAACCTGTGAATGCCCACTTACCACAAGCCACCACAAAGTTGACAGCAATGAGCGAATAAACACTACGTTACTCAAAATGTTTGATGATTACACACCCTGGTCCTCAAAGCTGCTGTAATGGTAAGAGGAACTTCTCTCTGGAGTAAACAGGCCAACATAAACGACATCCACAACAAAAGCTCCCTGCAGGAACAAAAATGAATGCAATCACGCGAGAGACGGAACCCTCCTTCCTCTCTGTGATTTCTCACAGGGATGTATGCGGACTGCGTGTGTGGTCTGCAAGCTTTTCTTGGCTCTTCATCAGGATCTGAAGACGTGCACTGCACGCACCACATACTGTCTGCAGATGGGGCACTCACTCATGCGCTTGCCACACTTGCTACAGGTGACCATGTGGCCACACTCCAGCAGCACACAGTCAATAGGTGAGTCCATGCAGATCTTACACAGGTTTTCCTCTTGCTCACTGGGCTCAGCTGGCTCTGCTACAGAAACAGAATAAATGGTTTAATAGTTTAGTTTATAAATAGCATACACTTCAGCAATACACGTACTATGGTTTAGAAGTTTGGAATCAATATACATAAATGTAAATACATGTAAAAGTGATTTGAATGTAACTGTAACTGTAATTAGTGAGAATTAAAAAAAGTAACAAGGCTGGGTAAAAAAATTACTTAGTCTAGAATGATATAGCTACGATGGGTACTTCTTTCATGAGAATGAATGCCCAAAACAAGCGAGATGTAAGTGTAAGTCAACTAAACAGGTAACAACAGATAACCGTACATACCTATACCGGTTTCCTTTTTAGCATTTGAAACTGAAAATAAATGAGTGAAAAATTAGAATACTAACATTAAGTTGTCAATGTTCTTTTTACATAAAAATATAAACTCTTGGAATTGTTGTCTAATAAGAGGCAAACTATGAACCACACAATCGGATAGATATATTTATGTATGTATGCCACAAGAAGCCTAAAGAACAAATAAGAACAAGTCTACTGGAGTATTTATGTCTCACCCAGGTTGTGGAGGTCTTTCTGATCATTAAAGAGCCGAGTGACCCTCTCCATCAGCTCCCACTTCTCACAGCAGCCCTTATAGTTCACAAAGTTTCGTGCCAGGATTTCCTTCAGCTGCCGCACGCTGAGGCCATCGATGTCCTGCACGCTGCTCAGATCAGACAGAGAGGCTCTCCGGCTGTGTACCAGCGTCTCCTCACTGTCTGTGGACTGAGTCACACCCAAAACAAAATAAGACTTAAATCTGTCAGTAGAAATGGCATGTTATTTAAATAAATATAAGTAGGTTTTATTCAACTACAGCTAATATTTTAAAATGATGTATAAAAAAACCCAATAAAAATAGATATAAGGATTTGTTCTGACAGCGTCGAATAAATGAACTGTCAACCTCATCATCGTCGTCATCCTCTTCATCCTCATCTTCACCTTCCTCTTCTTCCGTAAGCTGCTCCGACTCCTCAGGAGTTTGGGGGAGAGGCGTGGGGGGTTGTGGTGGGTCTGGTGCTGCTGGGTGGGAGACAAAGTTGCTGCTGCTGCTGCTAGCGGTGTGCTGACCCAGCACCAGCTCCACCAGCTCCTCCTTTTCACGGCACATCTGCGTGGGGATCTCATGCAGATGCAGATAATCACGCAGCTCTTTCACCTTCAGTCGCATCAGATTGCTCCGCTCAAACTGTGTGACGTGAAAACGCTGGCATGTGAGACACAGCCTGACCTCTGGCTGCACCCAGCATCGGCCACAGAACTGCTTCCTGCAGTCCACACAAACATTCTGTGAGAGAGAGAGAGTGTCAGTGGTCAACCTGTAAACATGCTGACATAACCTCAGAGACTGCTGATAAATTGTATATGTGTACAGTTTCCCCTAGATGTTTTTTCAGGTCAGGAAGTCCCTAACCTTTCTCCTAGTGGCTGTTTAAGCAGCAAAATAGAAAGTGCCCCCTCCCATATTTGATTAATATAATTAAATAAAATATTTATAAACAAATTATCATTTACATTACATTTAAATATTTTCCTTTTTTGTTTATTTAAATTAACTCAACTGAAGACATTGGATTTATGGCTTCTGTTTGGACTATAAAGTCATAAATAAAACCCAAACAGATTCAAACATATAGATATAGATATACATATACATATATATAAGACACACAAGCAGCGAACAGATATCTAAAGTAGAATCTCAAGCATTGTTAGATGCCATTTCACCATTTTCATTCTTTATTAGGATGAACCGTTCCATGCTGCTGTTCAGTTTTTAAGTGTCACTCGAGAAGTAACTGCTTTCCCTTCATTTTATAGATTTTATTGGGTTCCAGCATGTGTGGAAACATGCTGGATGAATGCAACATAACCATACCATTGCATAGCAACCACCATGAGGTGTTATAGATTCATTTAACTGCTTGAGCATGAGCAACTTTGATGCTAATGGGTGCACCTTAAAGTATATTAATTAACTAAACAGAAGGGGTTCTGGATACTTTTGTTTATACCATGTATTTTTCCACTACACCAAACTAGTGTACAACAATTGCCACATACTATCATTCACAAACACCACCCTTGCAGAAGTGTCAGCAAAGCAGCTGTAATCTTAGCCAATAACTAGAACTGCTCTAAGACCAATCTATCTGCAGTGCAGTGTTTCCTCTGCCTTTATACAGTTTTTCTGTAATTTGGACAGAATGTCACACTGAATGACTGATTCAAGACTGAATTGGTCCATGTCTTACCCGCCTCTCTGTGTCAAACTGGCCTCCGCAGGCCTTGCACAAGTGTTCGGGTGATGCTGGGGAGGAGCTGTAGCCCGAGTTTGTGTAGGCCTGCTGCCATGAGCTGCTGTTTTCTTCCACGGTGGCGGTTGTGTCCACACGGAGACAGCTACAACATGAGGTTTTTACATCCCTTCCTGCACATGTTAAAAAATGTAATTATTTATAATTAAATACATACATTAATAATATGGGCTACTGGTGTCTAACTCACAAGATTATAGTTTATGTGTTATATATTGCTTGGGTACAATAGAGCTTTGAAAATTAGATCTACATGGCACAAAATGCTATTGTTTTGTAGACACAAGAAGTTATTATTATTGTTATCATGATCATCCTCACAATATTGTCACTATTTTTATTATATAACAACAACAAAACAGCAATAAAAACAACAACAACAACAACAACAACATTAATACACATTTCAATGGCATGTAAAAGCGTTTCATAAAGGACTTCTTATAAGGGACTAGGCGTTCCAGATGTGCTCAGTAACCACCAATCTTGTCCGTTCTGCACTTAAATTTAACAGCCTACAGAGCCTTTTAGAGATCCCAATACAAAGATATTATAAGCTGGGTCTGAATGGGTCTACTTTTTTTTTTTTTACCTACAAATGTAACCTGACTCGGAAAGCTTTGCACAAGAATTCCAATGTGCATGGACTGTCTCATGCACAAATGGCAAATAAAAATCTTGAATCTTGAATGATAGGCGTTAGCTGAGAGTCTTTATTCACTGTTCCGGCCAAATAACGGTATCCTTCAGGATTTTATTCCTGCTACATGCCTTGCCTACGTGCAGAGGTTCTTACCCAAAAGAGCAAGAGGGGTTCCTTTCAAAGACAGACATGTTCCAATTGTGCAATGAGAATCCCATAAATTGCAGATGAGCCCGAAGCGCTGTGGGTACTGCTGACTCCAGGAGACGCAGAGGGGCTGGATCGTGTTCACGCGACACTGAACGGGGTTTTCTCCCGATTTCTTCTGGTTCTGTGCTTCTGGACGTAAGAGAACCCAGCGCCACCAGCTGGAGGGATGCGTGATCAACAGATAAAACAAGCCGCAGATAAAACCGAGCACCGGCTCTTCTTGACCCGTGATTTTTCAGGAACTTGTGAGCATCAAGCAGCACCAGATAAAATAGCTCAATCATATGACTTGATAGAGAACAAGCCGCATAATAATGCAAAATATAAAAATATAATGAACAATAATTCAGCAGTAGGTTCAACAGGCTCCCATATGCAAGTGTCATAATTGTACTGAGGTCGCAAAAATAATTGTACATAATATGTACATTCAATAAATGTGACTTAAAATGTAAAAGCAATCAATTAATTGTCAATTAATGAACAACTATTGTTCATTATATTTTTGCATATTTTGTATTATTTTGATTATGATTATGATAATGATAATGGTTGCTAGCCTATATATAATTACTAAATCTGGACTTTAAGATTTGTATTTATATGCATGGATTTTATTCACACCTCTTTTAGCAGCCTTCGTACCTTCTAAAAAAATCTTCTAAGATCAAGGAAGATCACCAAGAAGTTTATTTTTAGCCTACATAAGAACACAAGCCTTCTTGCAACATACACAAACGCCCCGGACCACAGGTTTTGAGGACCAGTTCAGGTCAGAACATGCAACTTTTTATCTGTCTTCCTGACTTATGCTTCAGACAAATTCAGTCTGACAGTGTATCTGTAGCCTCAACAAATGTGAATGATAAATAGCAGATTAACATACACATGAACTTCAGAGGGCGCTGTGCACCACTAAACCCTTTTTAGTGTCCTCAGGACCAAAGAAGTTCATGTAGAATAAGTTGTTCAGTACTAGTGCCCTAGAGTGCATTTATGAATAGACTTCTACATATTATGCACACCCAGACTTTCAAAAAGCAAAGCAATAGTTATAATTGTTAAAGTTTTACCAGGGTTCTAAGAAGCTACTGTAAGAGAAGTCTTTGCCACTCCAAAGACTGATATCAAACATGTTTTAATTAGTCAATTATGTTTGAGGTCAATTGTGAGAGGAAAATTATGCAATATTCTAATCACTTTAGGGCTCACTGCAAACCCTTGTGCACTCTAATGCTTTAGAGTCAGCTTAAAAGTCACTAATGAAATAAGCTAGAGTGTGAGGTCAACTAGAAGTTGCTTTTGGTGGTTGGTGTTTTGTCTGACTGGCACTTCAAGGCTGTAGGAAGAGATCGGCAGCTGGCCTAAAGACACTGGTGAAGAAGGCCCACAAGCACAACTGCAACAGGCAGCTGTCACGATTCAATTAGTGAGTCATGCCCTCCAAACCATGGGGGTTGATTCCAAATGTCGACATCCCTGTCATCTTTAGTACATGGGGGTTAAAGTAATGCTTTGTAACTGGTAAACAGATCATTTCTTATTGACACAATGTTATCTCTCGCATCTTGCTTGTCAGGTTTGACCAAGAGGCATGTCCACTGGAGGCTCCCATCAGAACGATCATGCCCTGAAGTGACTCAGAAGCTTCTACATGCCACAAATGTTTCATTTTAACATGTGATGGAATCATGGTTACATTCCAGTGTGCAAGCAAGCGACTGGTGCTACACTTGTGTTAATATTTGTTTGCAGCTAAAAGGAAGTCAAAACATTCACCAGTTGTAACATTTAAACCACCTGCCTAACATTGTATAGGCGCCCCCTGTGTAAGTCTTGCGGATGTTCAATTGAATTGAGATCTGTGGAATCTGGAGGCCAAGTCTACACCCTGAACTTGTCATGGTCCTCAAACAATTCCTGAACAATTTTCATAGCATGCCTGAGCACACTGTTCTGCTTAGAGAGGCCACTGCCATTAAGAATACTGTTGCCATGTGCTTGTTTTGCAATAATGTTTGGGTGTTACATGTTCAAGTAGCATCCTCCTGAATGTTAGAACTCAAGAGAGCATTCTGATGTCATTTTTTCCCAGGTAAGCAACACACAGACACACACAGATGCACCAGACCAGAACATCTTCTTCCATTTCTTGATGGTCCAGTTCTGGTGCTCATGTGTATATTGCTGACATTTTAGGCCAGACACAGGGGTCAGCACTGGTTAGCACCATGACCATACACAGCAATCTGCAATGCACAGTGTGTTCTGACAGCTTTCTTAGAAATGTGGCATTATCTTTTTTTTTTTTAGCAGGGAACAGACCAGACAAGCTAGCTTTTACTCTACCATGTATCAATGCCTTCTGTGCCTGTGACCTGTCACCAGTTCTGTTGTTCTCAAAAAAACTGAAGCTAAAAAAAATAAATTAATAAAATAGCAGAGATATTCTATTGAAAAATACATAATTTAAATAACAGAGATATTGAGCACTAGTTAGAGGATTAAATAAAAATGAATTAAAAGGGAAAAAAATTCTCCTTGATGCCACCAATTATTAAATGGATTGGTTAAATTCCATCAGTAGCACTTGATTTATCTTGAAAGAATTGATTAACCCAAACAGGTGCTGGATAATTACAAAGTATACCGGGCTGCTAAAAGGAGTGGTTTGGAAATGAATAAAATAAATTGGCTGTATTATTTGTATTTATTCTAATGTTTATAAATGCCAATTGCCAACTGGAAGAAGTATGAGAGTATTGGTTTATCATTGTCCCCAAAATCGCTTTTGTTTATTTTGCAATTTTGTCTACCATACTGTGAAAGAACAATCAAGACATATCTTAAGAAGTGAGTTTTATTAAATCACACATATATTGTCTACAGCTCAAGACTTCACACATGATTTATATCAGCCCCAGAGCAACACGGCATCACGTGAATTCAGTGAATGAAAACTTATTCCACAAGTAAAAAGGAGAGAATATGTGAATTAGACTTTTACAGAACCTTACCACCAAGGACTGGGTGAGGAACAATGCTGAAACTGGAGATAATGCTCTTTTGGCAGTCAGTATTTGGTTAAGCTCTCTACTCCGTAAAAATACTCACTTAATTCTCATTACCATCTCAACAATCCAGTAACACAGTATTATGTTTATTAGTATAAACGTCCAAAATGCCACTATCAAATCAGTTTGTCCCACTGTACATTTCAAGTAGTTTTGTGTGAAGTGAAAACGAATGCACGTTTTTCACAGAGTGTGTATTTGTCAGATTAATAGTAGTGCTCCGTGCTTTGTGGAACATTACTTAATTCTATATTTTTTAGGCACTAAAATAGATCTCTATTTCTATTTTGGTAACAAAAGCTCATTTTTTAATTAATGCACATCAAAACTGAAATCTATTTACAAAGTACAGAAAGTCAGATATGTACTGTCTATCAGAATAACCTAGTAGTGGTTTACTGAACACATAATACTATCATTCCTCTCAAACACCTGTTGTTCAGTGATTTTTTATATCAAAAGTATAATAAACTAATTCCAAAAATAGCTGGATTAAACAGTGTCCAATTAAATTTCACAGTATAAAATAATTTAAAGTTACACTATTTTAGCATCAGTATCATAGGACCTCATTGGAAGGCACTTAAGAGGAATGATCAATGTTTCTTTATCCAAACTAATCAACTGGAGCACTGTAAAAAAATCACAAACGTTCATTTTACATCAACTATAACTGTATGAACTGTGAAAACTCAAATGTTGTTTCAGTTTCAGTTTGAATTGTAAGAACCATAAGAAATGCAGATAAACTGCTGCTAGCTAACACAATTAGCCGAACAGTGTTTAAGAAATAGGTCAAATGCAGCCTACAAGGCAGATCCTCTCTCTGCCATGATCAGGCTTACAATAAGTCCAATTTAACCATGGAAAGAGCATCATATTTGCCTATATCTGGAAGTGTTTTTTTCTGACCTTAACTGACCATTGTTTAGTGCCAGGATGGGTAACAATGGATCTATGTACAACCTGCACAGCTTTTTGTAAGCCAACATAAAAACCCTGTTTTATTTAAAAAGTAATACTGAGAAAACATATCATTTGAAGAAGAAAAAACATAACCTGGACCAACCTGGACAGTATATTCACTATGTACAAGATGAACAACAAGCATAGAAGGACACTTAAAATCAAAGATATGCAGCACTGGCTGTTTACAGTGATTTCCAGCTTTCTGCTGGATTTTTAGTGTCTAACACTATCTACAAACACCAACATGGAACCTCTCACTAGCACTGTTTAGATCCCAGCAGTAAAGTAATTACAAGAGTAATACCTCTGAAAACAATGATTGGATATGCTACTGAAACTTATTTGAAATCAAAATAGCGTAACTACATATCAAAAGTCAAGTGTCTGGTTACATTACAGGAATTTTAGGGATGACTACAGAGCAGTAAAAGAGGTTTTTCTTTCTAACACCAAATTGGTCTAAAAATGTACTGGCTCCAATGTTAGTAATTACAAAAATTTAAAAAAGTAAACCTTTTTTCTATAGGCATTTCAAAATATATTCCATCAAAAATATACTGACATGTTTAGCTGGTACAAAACAAAAGTTATATAAACAACACAATTTAAATCATAATTTTTACAATAGAAATAGATTGCTTTAAATTCTACTGAAGACTTGGAATTTGTTAGCTGTGAGGAATAACTATAAACTGTTAAAAAGAAAGATACATTTTTGTTCAGTGATAAAAGGGGTCAAAATGTAGGTTTTAAGAGTGTAAAAAGGAGTCTACTACAAAGGTTAATGCTTCTAGCTGGAAACAGGAATATGTGATAAATTGTCACCTTTGGTAAATACGTGTTGTTTCAGACGTGCCATAAAGCAAGGCACGTATCGTGGCAGCTAAAGTCTCTCTTCAGTGTGTGGGGGCTATGTCTGCAAAGAATTGCGCTCTCATTCGTCCAAAGTGTTTCCATGTCTTTCTTGTCACCTTGGTCTGGCTCAGATGACAAATGAGGATTTGTGTCGGAAATCCCCCTGAAAGAGAGGAAGCCAGAGTGAGCGAACGGTACAAGAAGAATTTCCCCATCTTAAAAATACTGGAAATACTGGCAAGACTGCAGTTCATCACCTCATCTTCTGTTCTGACATAGTCCACTCCATCACCCTTCCCTGGAGTTTTGTAACTAAAACAAAAACACACAAGTGATCATTACTTTTGGCCTTAGGAACAAGTGGATCTGAACAAATCACTACTGTTCAATTCTATTTGACACATCAAAAAGGTAGCTAAAACTTGTTCTTCACTTTTTCCTAGCTTTATATTTAGTTGATTTGTTTCATTGTTTTGTCTGTATGTCTGGTCTCATTACCACATACAATGGAATAGAAAGGCCTATGTCAAGTAACAAATTTATGTACAACCAACTGGTGAGTCAATAAGCTGTCAATAACCTGGTGATGTCTGTGAATCTGGCTGAAATAGCAGTAAAGGCTCCTTCGTCACTTACTTGCTCCCTGTCTGCTTCTGGCTGGCAAAGTAGCCTCTTTTGTATGCACAGCAGATGCCCACAGTTATACACAAGAGAACCACAACTACCACCAGAACACCGAGGATGATGCCAGCGATGTTAATGTCATCTTAAAAGAGAGGGAGGCATTGAGTGCATTATGAATGTTAGGAGGAAACTAAGAATGTCACATTTATATTTATGATAGTATAGCTGAGCACAGTAAGAATAACTTACAGACTTCCATCATTTGAGGACCACACTCAGACACCCCTGCCTCATTTTTGGCCCTACAGTAGTACTCCCCAGCATCCTCTTTCCTTACAGCGCTGAATTTCTGCAGGGACAATGAAAAAACATGACCCTGAAGGGTGAGCATCTTGAATTCATTTCTTTCAGTTCACATACAAGCTACAAAGCACTGCTCGAACCTTTCGCTAAAAGGAGCATGTCAAGCAAGTGCTCCTAAGAATGTGTACTCAAGCCAGTCCTCACTGAACAGTGGTAGGGTTGCAAATATGTGCATGAGTCCTACTGAATAAGTGTCCTTACCCTTAGGGGTGGAACAAACTCAACTTACAGTTCCCTCACTAGTATGAATGTTCCCTTCTTCACCCTTGGTTTACATCTCAAATCATTTTAGCAATTTTTCTTCAGATTTTCTCTCTGCAACCTTATGCATTGTATTTACTAATTTAAAAAACATATACATGTAAGCCTCTTCTCTTGAAGTAAGTTGTTGTTTCACTTTGGCTTCTAATGTTTCTCTGGATAAAACAGTCTAATAAATGACTAAATGCAAATGACAATTATTAGTTTGTTGATTTGGATTTCAGTCCTGTTGCAGCATTCACTTGAAAAAACAAAAACATTGCTCTACAACTGGGGTATTCAGTTCCGGGCCTGGGTGGTCATTGTCCAGCACATTTTGGCATGTTCCCTGGTCAAACACACCTGATTTTGGCAGATAGCAATACACTACAGGAAGTTTTAGAGTTGATATGACATTTATTGCTTCCTTGCACCATAAGAGAGAAAATTGCTTGTTTGAGTATAAAAGCATTCATAGATCACGTCACCCAAAGGGAGAGGAACTGAACGATAATAAAAATAACAGTTGATAGGCTGTCCTATTTCTGTAAAAATTTATAGTTTTAGGCCTACTGGGAATATTATTGGCCTTGCAATAATATACACTTCACTATAGTGTGTCTGGTCTGAAAGGGAGAGTGGGGTCAATGAAAACCAGAGCGAGGTCAGTGTGGAGGTTGACTGCCCAGGACGGGCAACTAAGTGTGAATGGCTAGGCATGGCTCTCTGGAATGTGCAAGTTAGGACAGCAGATTCCCCTCGTGGCTGGAGCCATCACACATCAACCAACTCCCTAAAATATCCCTCCTCCAAGCCCAGCGCCAGGGCCTGTGCCCCTCGGCCGCATCTTGCATAGCCCCCGCACTCACCAGTGTGCCTGTCTCCCCACTAAGCACATAGGATGAATTGAAGAACTTGGGGCTGCTCTTGGGGTCATCTGGGATCTCCTCCTTGTTTCGGAACCACTGGTATTGAGACTTAGGGAAGCCCTCGTGCTCCACACAGGACAACTCAGCTGACTTTCCCACTGGAACTGATTTGGGCACAGAACATGTGGGAACCACCGGCTTCACTGGAAGATAGCACAGAACTCAGTCAAGCCTTGGATTCGTTTTTACCATCTTGAATTTTAAATGTCAATTCTACATTTATTTGAGTAGTCAATTGGTATAGGACAAAGTACTGGTTTAACTTCTTAGCCAATAATGAAATTTTATACCAGCATGATGTTCCATACTGGACAACAATGACAAACAGGCCTCAGCTGTGTCTAGTCCCAGGTTTTATTAATAAATTAACGTCACTACAGATTAGTCCTTGATTAAAATCTCTAGGTATACCAATTTAAACCAATTTAAAAATGCGCAGAATTTCAAAAGCGCAGAACTCATATGGAGCATCCTCACATTCACACAGCTCAGTGAGCTTTGTGTCCAAGTGTTCCAGGCTTTAAGCACTCAAGGCTGTCCAGAACAGTGCTCTTTCCCCTTTTAGCTTTCTGATTAAACTCAGCTGCAGTTTCACAGATTTCCCCATATAGCCCCAGACACACCCAAAGCTGAGGCAGGCCAGAAAGCATCCTCGAATGTACGCCAAGGGTGGGTAAGACAGAGTGCTCCGGCTCAGCTTACAATATTGCAGCTCAGTAAACATTAACAACACCATTTCAGAGAAGACAAACGCTATCCCATTAACTACTAATGGTGTGGTCAAGAGACTCAGGGGTGCTTCAATAATAATAACATTATTATTCCATAGAGGGCTGACCTGTAATGTTTTATTCAACAGAATAACCAACAGAGTGGAAAAACAAATATAATCTTCCTGTAATGCCCAATGTATAAAACCTCTATATATTTTCCACTTGAAAATAAACAGTACACATTTTAGAATTAGTCATTAACAAATTTAACAATGTCTATTAACTTGAGAGAAAGAGCAGAAGGTAACACTCATTTAAAAAAATAATTATTCTTGTTGAAATAACAAGGCAAAAGATTATTTTAACAGTGGCATTAGTGGCCTGTGACAATACTAAGGGCAATGTGATAAACAGAAACTAATTAACAGCATTTTATAAAATAAGTATTTCAGACCTTAAATGTTCAGATTTGAAGAGCAAACCTATAAATATGGGGTTTCAGAGAGCCTGACTGTTACCCTCCACAGAGTGGTATTGCATGATTGAAGGTCTTAGCTAACTAAATTAAGCAGAAAATCTGGAAAGCCAACTGAGCAATAGCACAGATAGGTAATTAAAAGCTCATCTGTAAAAAGATAATATTTATAAGCAATGCTCAGATGTCCAGTATATGAAGAAATACTAATTATGGGATTACTCTGGTTTACATGTTCACCTACTATAATATACCAGTACTATTAAAATAATGTATATATTCCAACTTATAGTCAGGAAATGCATATTCCATGTTGTTTAGATTGCCAAACATATGATTTGTTGCTTCCAAGCATGAATTTTAACTGACTGATGTTCCTGACTCTTTATAAAAGGATCTTCAATGTTTTATTAGTAAAGGCAATACAGTAACATCAAACCTGAATCATCCCTAAGGAAATAGAATATACTGACAAATGTTCATAATTTTTTGATACTATAAAGAACAAGTTTTGCTAAGACTGTGCTTTTGTGGTGTCACTCACCTCTTACGTTGAGGTTTATTAAAATCTCATCAAAGATTTTATGGTCATCAGGAGCAGCGACTTCACAGCGGTAGAGTGCAGTGTCTGATCTTGTGGCATTATAAATTACCAAAGTTGCAGGCTCTCGAATCTTTGCTCTATTCTCCAAGTCACCTAAGGGAAATAAAAATCACTAACACATGTCCTGTTGATAATAAAGCATGCACTTTCCTACTGAGAATGTACAGTCCATATTCATGCATCTAATTTTAGAGCTACTGCATGTCTATAGCTGCAAAATGAGACTAGTTTACAGGTTAGCAATCATTCAGCAATGATGGTTGAACTTCAAGTTCAAAACAGCATTTGAACTCAGACAGAGATCCAGCATGACAGTGAAGTATCCAATATAAAATGGTTTATTGAGCTTACCTGCTATTTGATTCCTAAAATAAACATAACTTGGCTTTCCATTCTTAATCTTCTTCCATTCTATCCTGGGATTGTTAGTGGAGATTGATTCGATCAGGCAAGACAGCTCAATTGCTAGATGAAAAAAGAAAGAAAGCTTGTATAAAATGTCTGCATAGTGTCACCAGAAGCTTCCAGTGTCAGAAAATGCTTTAGTACATGCTCCGTTGTGATTCTAAAAAAAAAAAAAAAAATCTGTCAAACTTACTATCAAATTCGTTGGCCCATGGCGACTCATTTGTACTTTTCAATATCACAGCCAAGATGCTGACATAGCCTGTGGTGAAGATGAGAAGGAGAGAATTAGCACCACTGTTATGTTTGAAAAGATTTTACCTTGCACAGTGACAGAGGGTTACACGACTATGACGAGTGAAGTCATTGAGGTTGAGAATGCTGGTATCAGCTGAGCAATTGGGAATATCATACCAGTAGACTCTTCCAGAAATTCCTGAAACTAAATTAACACTGAGCCCCAGTGCCTAGAGCCTGAACCCCACCCTTACATTCTTTAAATCCTTTTGACCTTATAGCAGATTAGTTACCAGCCATTTTTATTTTAGCTCCAACAACCTCTGTTGTTGATGAACAAGGGTCCGGAATAGGCAGCTAAACATCAGATTTCATAAACGTATGCAATCCTTTCACTCAAAACCATGTGATATCTTTGCCAGAGTGAAGTGTGACCACAAAGGCAGCAAAGTTCCTATACTATGATTACTGTACCAGTAGAACATTGATGTCAAAATAAAACCCTGTATCTTCATCACAACAATGTCTCTGAAGGAAAGTTGAGTAAGATAAACTTTATCATCCTCTTTATCTAATTTGTACCTGCTTAATAAAATGCAGTGAAAAACATAACCTGTTTACTTATTTTGCCTGTCACAGTCACTCTCAGTAAAGCCTGGGGTTTCATATCATGGTTTGGAGCAATGACACTCACAAAAGGAAAGAAAAATCAATAATATATTTTGTGGGCGGAATAGACAATTATCAATAAATCTATAAGTGATACCAGCATTACTATTATTTTCCTCTCTCTCGTTTCTTCTTAATCTCACAAAAGCCAGCCACAATAAATGTCAAATATTAATTCTGGGTCCCCAGCTTAAAACGTGAGGTCCATTAAAATGAAAAGAGCGCACCAAAAGCATTTCATCAGATAACTTCACGGTGCCTGTGCTGCCAGGCAGAGTTAGTACAAACTAAGGGGTAATAGAAAGGTAGAGGACCAGGTCTCTGCTCAGCTTAGGCATGCTTTCTTCAACATCTGGTCTCTGTAACCTTTTAAAATGACACCACCCACTTTGAAGATATTCTGAGTTTCAATAGGCTGACAGCTAACAGCTCACACTTTCCAGCCTCTTGGAGAACGTGGCTTGAGCGTCTGCCAGGACACTGTAGCTCCAAGTATGCAGCTCCAAATGGAGTTCAGGATAGAGTGCTTTGTTTTAGAAAGGGCCTCTAATCAGGGCACTGAAACATTAATGACTCTCTGATTGCTAAGGATAATTTCTATAAATTTTTGATAACTGTATTTTGGGCCACGACTCTTGAGATTTCATTTGTTTTACCCAGAGCTAGCACAAAAGAAGAGCACAACTTTATATCTGACCAAGAAAACAGGGTGGTATAACAAATGGCAAGATCCACAGAAACCAGGACAATGGGATTTCAAACATCCAGATGACCCCACGAAAACACATTACAATTGTTGTATTATTCCTTGTCACACGTTTCAAGCATATTCGTTATTAAATATTTTTGGGATGATCGGGAGAGTATGCAATCTTGTGAATGCAAGGAAAATTGCCTCATGTCACGGGGAAGATGCAGGCACAAATATGACATTTTGTTCACTTTCCTTTTTGTGAAAACACATCTATGTCCTATTTGTCAGTTTCGTTGTGTAGTGGTGTTTAAGTGAAGATGACATTCAGCTAAAAGGTTGTGAGAATTGTCCTGGATACAAAAGAATTCCATGCAAGTGTGAAAACAAGTCTTTGATCAAATATTACCCTGGAACACTGGACTGTGAACTTGGAAGCAAACAGCCCTTTTCAATATCTGGACCACATAAATGCTAAAAAGTAATTAGGAAGGATGAAGCTACACGTACGGCTTTCCCATCCTCTTACCAGTGACATCCTCTCTGCTGTGTGTACGTCAACAAATGGAGAATAGAGCAAACATTAGTGTGGAAAGCCCTCGCTGGTGTTTGGCTGTGGCAGGAAAGTGTAATTATACTGGGGCAGGTGTCTCTCATCTGTTTCCTCTCTGTCTCTGCCCTATCCTACTCTCCCTCTCTCTCTCTGCCCTATCCTACTCTCTCTCTCTCTCTTTCTCTGCCCTATTCTACTCTCTCTCTCTGCCCTATTCTACTCTCTCTCTCTCTCTCTGCCCTATCCTACTCTCTCTCTCTCTCTCTTTGCCCTATCCTACTATCTCTCGCTCTGCCCTATCTTTCTCTCTCTGCCCTATCCTACTCTCTCTCTCTCTCCCTGCC
>JBBIGB010000022.1:4257587-4267886 GCA_037577075.1 Alestopetersius hilgendorfi | reverse complement strand
TGTGTGTGTGTGTGTGTGTGTGTGTGTGTGTGTGTGTGTGTGTGTGTGTGTGTGTGTGTGTGTGTGTTTGTGTGTGGCAGAGTATGTGGGCTGCCATTTTAGTGCCTCCATATTGTATTTGGATGGGAAGACTGCGAATACAACCTAAATGTTTGTTCATTGTCACAATTTAATTGCTACAGTATTACTGTATTGCTGTAGTACTGTACAAGTCTAATAATAATATTATTATAACTTAGTGCTATTATATTTCATTAAATTTCTGTTTAAACAAAAATATATTATCTTTTTTTTTTTATATTTCAAGGTATGCCTTTTTGAAATAAACATATTGTCCAATTAATGTTTCACAATAATATCAAGCTCATTGTTCAAAATTCCCAACAGTTTTGAGTCACTGATTTATTCCTTATTGTTCCAACTATTCTAGAAGACACATCAGCTCTAAAGCTTTGAGTATACCTTTCTTTCCACTCAAATAACTTTCTGCTCCATAATTGTCATGCTGAACAAATTGCCTAAATCTGACAGTGTGGATGTCTTGGACTGGTTAATAGGTAATCTGGTGCGCCTATAGCTTGGCACTGACTGCAGTAACTTGACACGGATTGGGCTAAGCCATATGTGGCCAGTGCTTTATCAATAATAGGCCACAGGACAGCTCTTTCTCAGAATGATAGCTCTGCCTCTCTTTGTCCTCTGTGCAGAAAACATCAAGGTATGCCGAGTGGCCCTGCAGGGTCTGAGAGGATAGAAACACTGAGATACCAACGTGTCAAAAAAGCCAAGAAGGTTGCAGTCAACAATAACAACTCTAAGATCAGAAGGAAAATAGGTGAGGTCTAAAACTTTTCTTCTGCAGTAGGAAATTTTAAAGCATCTCTGAATATTGTGCATTGGTCATTTCTTTTATGCTTACCACAGATTAATATCCGGCATTTTCAGTGATTTTCAGTGGGTGTGGCCAACCTTGCTCACTGGAAGTCCTAGATATGTTTCAGATCAGGTGTTAAGAATGTACAAATTGTGATGGCATCTCTGTCTCATGGTTCTACTTCCAACACAACATGTAATTTGATTATTTTTCAAATATTCATGCTTAAGAATGCCAAAAAATGTTACCACTAATTTAGTGCTTGATTTGCCACTAGTTTCGTGCTAATATATAACTCCAAAAGACTGCTAGTGTCATGGTGTCCCTCCTTTCTCTAATTTTCCAGGCATGTAGTACAGATACACACACACCAGCTAAAATCAAAATGCAAACCAACCCCCACAACCCCCTTCTGCGGGGAGTGCCTCGCTGTCCTTGGGGCCGGAGCCCCTTACAGAGAACCCCTCACTGTCCTGGTGGGCATGGCCGCCACCTGGAAGCCTTTCTGCCCTCTCTGTGGACCCCACCGAAGCTCTCAGAAAGCTCCCCGCTACCAGGGAAGGCCCCACCCCCACTACTGGCCTGCCTCTGCAGACCCCTCTTGGCCTACTAAAGGCCTCTTAATGGCCTCTAAACAAAAATTAAGCCCTTACCAGTCCTCTACACTGCCCTCTAACAGACATTCTTTGAGGCTCTCCTGGGCTTCTAAACTGTAGCTAAGCCCTTCTTGTGCCTCCAAGGCCCCACTAAGTCCCTCTGCTGCTACCAACCACACTAAAAACCCCTCTGCTTCTGCCAACCCCTCTACAGGGTTGAGCTGCTGGGCTATCAGGTTCAGCTGCTGGGCTATGGGGCTACGTGTTACGGCATCTTGGCTAATTATAACAGGATTTAAAAACTCTGCTAAGGAGCCTAGTGGCTCATCTAATGGGCCTAACAGGTCTTGAGGCTCCAGGTTGACTGCTTTTAAGCCCGAGCTAACTGCTATCAACCCTGGGTTAACTGCTAGTGGCCCTGGGCTTACTATTAAAAGCTTGGGGCTACATGCTACTACTGACCCTGGGGCTGGAGGTTTAAGCCGGTGAACAGGCATGGGAGGCGGCTGGTACGGGATACGGAAGTGATCTCGACACTTTGGAGCAAGATCTCGGTACTCGGGAGCAAGATCTCGGCACTTGGGAGTGAGGTCTCAGCGCTCGGGCAGTGTGACCGGTGGATGACGTGAATGACGTAGACACCCACGTCTCCTCCGCAGTCGAGGAGTCCAGGTCCTCTTCCTCATCCTCTGACTCTCCACGACATAACACCTCGGCGATGGTAAATGCCGGTTTACCCTCAAGCTGAGTCCAGCTTGAGGGTAAACAGCAAACTCCTTGTCACTCTCGGGCACCCTGTATAGCTCCAGGGGCTCGCTGTCTCTCGTGCGTTTATTTGAATGGTCGGTCAATCTGTCACGGTGTCCCTCCTTTCTCTCCTTTTCCAGACATGTAGTACAAGGACACACTCACCAGCTAAAGTCAAAATGCTTCATCTTTATTTACAAAACTCAACAGCAAGAAAACCAGGAATGTGAGTTATTGACCCACCACACAGGTTGGTCATACATCAACTTAAATACAAAACTTAAACCCCCAACACCCAATCAAACTAACACAAGCATGAACCCCAAACACAAACCACCTAAAACTCATGACTTAATTAAAGCCCAACTTAAATCACAAAACCCTCAACTTAAACATGTGTGGCCTCTAGTGGCCACCCATTGTCACAGGTGCCCAGCCCTGGCAGCCCCCGGACCTGACAACTAGCAGCAATGATCATCCAAGCATATGATTATCTTATTAGTATGATTATCATTATCACAGCATTGTTTCTTGTGTTTGACTAATTTTTTTTAAGTTATGGCTCATAAGTTGTCTATTCACTTGATCCAGGTGTGCTGCCCTCTCAGACCCAGCAGCCCCACACCTCTCAGGTCCTCCCACCAGAAGAAGCTCTCTACCTCCGCAAGAAAAAAAGGAAGTTGACCAGACAGGACCCTTACACCCGCTTTTCTGCTCTGCTGTACCGCCGCCCTCAACGGGAGGACCAGAAGGCCATTTTGGCCAGCATGGACACAGCAGATCCAGACCACTCAACTCTCCTGTGAGGGCTCACAGACCAGGCCACACTCTTCCTAAAGCCCACTGATCCTGCGCAGCAGTTATCCCGGCACCTTGGCTTAGCCAGCCATGTTCCAAGTCCACCTCACGTTGCCCTCCACTTTTCTCTTCTTTTATCATAATTTATTGCTGGTTGGTAGTGTTCCAAGGTTTTGCTCCAGTGCAATATTATCTCAAATAAAGAACTGGTCCCTTTTTTTTAAACCCTCAGTATTGGGTTTAGGCACTTGCATATAGTTTACAGTTTTCACAACTCCAAACATTACTACCCCTGATCTATTCTGCCTGTAGTCTCACTCTGTCTCAGTAGAACACAGGGTTCTCACGCATAGACCAAATATACCTCAGAGTCACCTGAGACTCATCAACTCATCACTGCTATACAGACAAACATTCAGCAACCTCCAAACGAATTCTGACATTTGCCTATGTGAGATGGTCAGGTGCTTGCTCGTTAGGTATGATTTTACACTGACAAGAGAAAAGTTTCAGGTCTTTTAAGGCACTGTGACTGTTATGGCCATAATGGTATTATGTATTAGAAGTACAAATAACCATTGTGTGTGTGCACAGTGCTGTTAGACTTTTTCATTCACATGTGGTAAAGGTTCTTTCATTTACTCCTCGGGGAACATGTAAGGGTCAGTATTTCCAATTTACCATAGGGCCCCACTTTCTCAAAGCACAACTGTTCATGCTTTTTTCTTTTACTAGCATGAAAAGACGAGGGAGGGTATGCATTGCTGTCACAGGGGAAGTAATACTGAAAAGGAAACAAAATTTCCTTTCACTAAAACCAGATACTGTTATGAGCATGTGTGTGCATTTTTCTTGCAAATACATTGCATTGGAGCAAAATCTTGGAAATCACTGTGATATAATGTTTAAGTTCATGCTCGGTTTGCCTGATTTCATGAGCTCCTTGAAAACATACTATAGTAATGCCAAAAATACTACAGCGTCCTTAATCAATAAAACTGACAAGTGTACTGTACTGTGATGAGGATAGGATTTTGTGCCATACCGTACTGTAGTATTTTTTTCATCTATATGTGATACTCCCCTTTTAAACAGGCACATTTAGGTCTAATCAGGGCACCTGAATGCTTGGCTTCATTCTATTAGTTTATTAAAAAGTAAACCAACTGCCTTTGTGGGCCATATTTGTAGCCTTTTGTTTTGTGGTTTACCCTGGCTGCGAGTAGAAGCAGCACTCCAGCGCCAGTCTGTCTCCTCTGGAAAGACCTTAGGGAAAATGCCTGTGAGATGACAAGGCTTTCCCATGTGGCCAAAGTTTTTTATTGTGTATCTTATCATCCAAGGGTGCTTATTTTCTACCAGTTAATATGTATTTTCACTGTCAGGACAGACATATCTGGGCTCATGTACATTTGGTGGCCAGTGTATATATGGGGGTGTTGCTGGTGGCGGTCAGAGGTGGTGTCCCACTTCTGGGATTCTTTTCAAATTATGTCAGCCCTGCAGAAAAAAGCTCACAAGGGCATAACTTGGCTGTATGGTTTGCTGCTACTTCAGCCATTTTTGGAACTCCAAATTAAGCTAGTGTGAAGAGTAATCATAAAATTGTTTCATGATCAAGTCCCTCCTAATGGCTAATCAGTACAATACAGACATTTTCAATAGCCTACTTCAGGTGCTATCAAACTTCGGGAGTCTTCAGACTGTAATCACTCAATGTTGCTTAATTTCACTAAGCTGATCTTCCAGCAGATGTGGCTGTTGCTTGTTACCTTAATACCACAGTATTTGTTGTTCTAGAATTTCAACATCGTACAGCATATACAATGTCTGCTGCGGCATTTTGAGGGCCATTGTTACATTTTTTATTTGAATCTTTTTAGTTTTTTTTTTATTTGTTTTAGTTTTTTTTGGTTTTGTTAAGGATTTCATACTTGACTTACATCTGGGTGCTGAATGTGATCACCAACTTGCATTTACATTTTTAGCAACAGTGTGAAAATGCTTGAATGTTCAGAAGCAGGCTTATGCCTGAGGCTGTGTTTCAGGGAGGAAGCAGCCTGCTGGAAAGGTGTGCAGATGCAGATTCATTTTGTCATGACTGCACTTTGTTAAAAACTGGGCATCTTTTGATGTACTCTCTGCTTGTGAGACCAGCATATTAGATGCTTCCATGTGAAGGCATGATGATGGCGTGATAAAGGAAAGTCCCAAAGGAGATATCTCTTTGCCTTGGTCAAAGGATTTATTGTCAGGTAGTTAAAACATTTGAAGCTTCTAGATATGCTGCACTGAGCTAAACACTTTCCATTCAAGGTTCAGATCATGCCACTTTTTATGTTGTGTGAATGGTTTTTAGTCTTTGCAATGAACTGGTTTTTAATATATGTAATTGCTGTTCCATTTGTACTTAAAATAACTTGTCTAATTAGATGACAATAACCCACAAAACTAGGGATGCTGCTGCTGTGTGGCAAGTGGCAACAGGAGTTTAGATAGTTGTTCACAATAGCTCATGCAGTTCAGTTTGAAGATGTGCTTATCCAGTAATATTTATGATACATTTATCTGGGAATTTTTTGTCAACTATGGTGCTTTGTAAAAGATATAGAACTATTTAATTACCTTAATGAAATATTCTTTTTTAATTTCTTTTTCAAATGAGTAATATCAAGAGGAATATCCAAAATACTAGGAATGTACTGTACTGTATGTCAAAAGACTGTATATAATAGCATATATTGCACAATGTATGATAAAATGGTAGTAATTTTGAATAAATTGGACAATATATGCACGGAAATATATTCATAAAACATATTTCCATATTTTGGATTCAGTTTCTAACATTGTGTTTGTATATTACGTTTTCATTAAGGTTTTGATGCATGAAAGCATTTTTAAGCTTCAGAAACACATAAGGAGAAAAAAAAAGTTCAATGGAGTATTGCCTTTAAAAAAAACACTCATATTGAATTTGGGAAAGTTATTTTGTTATAATCATCTAGCTTACTGTTTTAAGCATTTTAGTGGAACTCCTTTTCAGTTCTTTATTTGTTAAATTGGACCATGTTATCCATAGCACCATAATTAGGTCATGGCAAGAAAACAGTCATATGAGAATTGTTTGGAGAATCTTAAAAGACCTACTTAATGCTGACTTAATATTGGCTCATCTAGAGCATAATATAAAACTTGCAAAAACAGAAATTTTAGAGTATGATGAAGTTAACATATGTGCTCAATACTCTTTGATTGTCATTCAGTAGCACTGTAGCTGTCATAGAGTGGCAGTGATGCTGGTGATCTTTATCTTTTCTAAGCAAAAAAAAAATTTTTTTTTTGTTGCATTGTATTATTTTATATGCAGTTTATATCTACACAAACAACTATTGCTTTTCTTACCATTAATTTCATGCTGAATATTTTCTTTCAATCATCCTTTGAGTTTGCTTAATTTTGAATAAAATAGCCATCTTAGTAAAGCTTGAGTCTTTGTTTTGATTGAGCTTACATTTTTTTTCACTTCATTTTGCTTTTTTGTTTCCACCCATGTGTTTCATCAGATGCCATAATTGTCAGAATGAAGTTCAGAGGCAACATTATAGTTTGATTGTTTAACCTCAGAGGATTTAATTAGCAGATATTTGCTGTCATTGGTGTGCTATGTGCAGTTTAGATCTACACATGGGCAATCTTTTTGTACACAAAGACCCTTCTATAAAGATGTATTTAAAATGTGTACGTGAACAATAGTTACAGCTTATACTGGTAACTGGTGATGTTACATTATCTTTAGTGTTCACCAGTCCCATCTACACTCTCTACAAAACGTAAAAGTACATTTAATTCAGAATAGGGCCCTGAAGTGATATTTAATGTTGTTGAGCATCATTGTGTTGGTGACCAAAGCTTAGTATACAGCTAGGTCTTGACAGTTTTTTCTTTTGAAAGATTTTGCTGTTCTATTGAATGTCTTTGTCCAGAGTAGATATGTTTGGAGTGAGTGCAGTTGCCTGCTGTTGGTAGATGGTAGACATATATGAATATGCCTATATGAATATATGATAATTTTAGATATGTCGAACTGCCAACATTGCCTCTGATAAGTGTTCTCCAATATAAATTTAACACATATTGCACATTTATTTGGCTTTTTGCAACTACACCAACTGAGTTTCTTTCACATTTCCAGAGCTATGTTACATTTAAAAGTCTCAACCAATTAAATAAAAATGTTTAGCTAGTTCCTGAAATAAACACAGATGTAAAAAATCTGCAAACTAATTGCTTAAAATAATGGTTCAGTAACACTAATGTTGCTAACAGTGAATGAAATTCAATAGCTGCCCATTAGCAAATGACATTATAGTAAATAGCTTCTGTTTGTTTTTAGCAGCATTAGCTTGTGTTAATGCTGCTCAAAATTCCTTTATGAACTGACCTCTTAAAAACATCAGGGATCCAAAGGACTTTTCATGCTGCTCATGATATTTAATATACATTTTCAGATAGTGAGAGGAAGGGAGGGCCATTATCAGTAGAGTGAAGAATAGGAGAGGCAGGGAACAACCTGTCCTTATCTGGCACCTTGTGTACAACCAGGAAAGTAGGAAATGATCAGTCCTATACACATATAAATATATAATTACACACACAACAACTACAGAACTTTTGTCACAAGGTGTAAATTAAGAATTCATATCTTGTAATATATATTTTTTGTATTTGACAAACTGCACAATGTGGACATTGATGGATGAATGACTAAAGCATCATTTTATGGTCTCAATAGTCAAATATGTAGCAGGCCCTCATTTGGAGATATTTACTGTGTGAATGATAATGTAAAAAGTTAACTAAAGAGTCGATATTCATGGCAAAAGGATATACAAACCAAAGTGGATGATGATCTCATCTACTATTGGGGGGTAATAAATTGCTTGTAGCACATAGCATTTAATTTCCATGTGCAGCTCTGCTTTTAGCAATACATATTTAGGGATGTTGGTAACTATGTTTATCGTATAGACAATTTCAATTTTGCTTGGAAGTCCATTATTTTGGCAACAAAACCTTGTATCTTCCTTTTTGTTTTGTATTTTTACATAATGCCCTTTACATCGTGTCAAATTTTTTGATGATTGGCCCACTTTTAGAAAAGTCGGGGCAGCTGGTAGCCTAGTGGTTAGGGCCTGCGACCAGAAGGTCTGGGTTCGATCCCCAAGACCGCTAGGCACTGCTGAGGTACCCTGAGCAAGGTACCGTCCCCACCCACTGCTCCCCGGGCGCCGTGTTCCTGGCTGCCCCCTGCTTCACTTGGTGAATGGGTTAAATGCAGAGGTTGAATTTTGTGCTGTGGTGTGTTCATGTATGACAAATGGTCACTTTCACTTTCAACAGAAGTGGTTCAAACTTACTTTTTACATTAACTTCCATTACAAGTTTAGAATGTTTTTTCCTCCTCCTGAAAAGTTACTGTTCAGGAGGTACAAAGTTTTAAACTATCATGAGTCATTTCTGAGAGACTGAACTGTGAGCCATTCTCTTTGCCTTGTAACATTAGGTCATTACTCACCAGTCTATACACCTGTAGAGCTATTTTTTATTTTTATTTTCTCTACCACAAGCATTGCCATGATGCTTAGCTGTCCTGTAATGCCATTTTGGTTATTAACTGGGCTTGCAAGGGACTGATGTCTCTCATCTTGTTAACTTTATTGGCATCTGTTGGATGAGAGGTGTGGGGCACATGCAGTTCAGTGCAAGGTATGTGTAATATGTATTCTTCTAGTAAGCAGACTGTACAAGTAGAGATATTTTGGCAGTGTACTCTATGTATAAATGAAATATATTTATAACTACATATTAGAAAAAAATTGGGAAATCTTGCATTTGTACTAAGATTCAAAAGTCTTAAGAAAGTGTAATCCAATTAGATGTCTTGTTCATGGGAAAAGAAAATGTGTTTTTTTTCTGCTGCAGTGGTAGCAAAAGTGTGGTTATTAGCTATACAGCAGATGTTATGAACTGCTTTTGTAGTAAATACTCTTAAACCCACAGTAACCTTTTCTAGAAATGCAGTGCATATTTACTCAGCTATTCCATCAGCCACATTATGACTTGGTGCTATTTCTGATCCATTCTGTGGTCTAGACAAGAGAAGATTCCAGTACACACTCATTGTAAGCATTCTGTCACTAATGGAGTATGTCAGTGGAACACCTTTTCATACATGCAAACTAAAGTGAACACCTAGCTGAGTGTATTTATGAATGATAGTTGATACATAAGCAAATGTTTTTGTTGCTTCTAATACTGCAGTTTAGGAATGGCCAGTGCTATTTGTGTGTGCTATTTTTGTGAAGAAATGATAATTCTGTAAACAAGCTCCTATCAAAAAATGCATAAAATATAATAACAATAAAAATAACAACAACAACAACAACAACAACAATAATAATAATAATAATAATAATTATAATAATAATCATCATCATCATCATCATCATCATCATCATCATCATCATACATGGGCTGTACATCAAAAGTTTAGACAACCCTGCTGAAATATATTACGTTGATAATGTTGACAAAGGACACATCTCTGCACATTTTAAAGTAATTTTATGCATTGAAGGACAACAAAAACATATAATGTGAAAAGTTTCCTCAATATGAAAGAAATGCTAAATTCTTTATCTGATCAACAAAATGAAGAGGACAAACTTTGTATTTCTATTAAAATTAAATCACAGTTATGTTGCAGATTATGAGAAAGAAAAAAAGTCTTTTTTTTTTAATGGTCATGCTTTCTTCTTACAGGTGTTTTTAACCTGCAGTAATAGAAGTATTTACTCTTTGTAGTGTATACTCTGATCTGCCTTTCAGTCTGTCTTATATATTTATTTAGCTGAAAAAGATCTCACCTTTATGCAGACTATTGAATGGCCACGCAGCTCTGCTTTGATGCGTTCGGATGTCATTCGTATCAAAAATTTTAAAAACTATATGAGAGAATATTTTTCATAGTACTTGCAATACCCCATCAATTTGTGCACACTCATATAAAGAAAATGTACATATAGACCATGTGTGTTAATTGTTATAAACTTTACAATGAACACAAAGGTTTTCCTATCATCCGCCCTTCTTAAAGTGCTGTCCTAATATTAATATAATAAAGTAACTGGTTTACAAATTACTCATTTATGTATGTATGTGTGTGTGTGTGTGTGTGTGTGTGTGTGTGTGTGTGTGTGTGTGTGTGTGTGTGTGTGTGTG
>JBBIGB010000022.1:4211848-4225302 GCA_037577075.1 Alestopetersius hilgendorfi | reverse complement strand
GTGTGTGTGTGTGTGTGTGTGTGTGTGTGTGTGTGTGTGTGTGTGTGTGTGTGTGTGTGTGTGTGTGTGTGAGAGGGAGAAGAATGTAGTGAGGATTAAATGGAAAGGGAATATATAACATAAAACAGTTGTAGAAAAAAAATTAAAGATTGATTTAAACATTTGAAGTAATTTGAAAATGTGTGTTAAACAGGTTTAAAATTTCAAAGAGTTACACATTATATAAAATAGATTAATTATAAATATATTCTTCAGTGTTTGGATATAACATGAAATGTTTTATCTAGTTAAGCTTTCAGTACTTAAGCAACATAAGATGTTTTGTGGGTCCTAGCAATTAATATGACAAAATTTTCCTGGTCATTGTTGGCCGAAAAGAACTTGGTGTTGCAGTAGAAGATGTGTCATATTTAGCTCTTAGCAGAAAGAGAGAGGCTGATACTTTTGTGTTAGAGGAGCGGTGAACCATGAAAAGGGGGAGACTGAGCGAAGAGGTATGTGTGAACACGCATGCGTGTGTCATAACTGTAAACGGGGCTGAGAGCTTTCCTCTGTTCATGGTGGTGGGAGCGGTTTAGCTTAGTCCGCCCGAACAGTTTCCATGGCTGAAAGCTGATACTGGGGGCTGGACAAATACTGACTGGGAAAAATGCAAAAGGAGGGAAAAATGTTGACTAAGTTTACACCGGGTGAATGGAGCTGTGGTTGAGTTTGCTGTGCTGGTTGGCCAGGCTAGAGCATTTGCTTAGTGATACTCTTAGTCTTAATTTGTGCTGAGACAAGATCCCTTTTGTCCTTTTCAGGTAAGAATGAGTTCTTTTTCATTCTGTTATCAAGGATATTTAATATACTTGGTTAATGGGAACTCTCTGTTCTTTGTTTACATAAGTTAAGCCAGTTCCTAAAGAGCTTGTCTGTTTAGTGGTGTTCCATGTGCTCTTCATTATAACTTAACTCTCATTTATGTCACTTATCTGTATTCTATTTCTCTCAGCATTATTTCACCCCAAATGATCACAGCATATGATTTCTTCAGAGAAACAGTAGGCATGGCTTTCATATTTTGATAGACAAGCTGTTAAAGATTTTATTATCTTAGTTATCTTTATTATCTTATTACGTAGTTTCATATAATAATAGTCTGTTTCTATGTGATTAGGATGTTTTTAACATTCATTTGCAGCCCTCTGGGCCCTAGTCCCTGTCTCTTTGGCTTGGGTTGGCAGTCTGTGCAAACGGGATCTGTGACTTTTCTGGCCCAGAAGAGAGTAGAACAGGACATATGTGATGGATAAACTTCATTTGTATTCAAGCATATAGAATATAATGTCAAGCTTCAGTGTCCATTGTGGTACCACTTAAATGAAAGATTGTGTCCTCTAAATTAGCATGTTTTCCCCCCAATTTCTTACCAATTTAGTCATGTCCTGTTCTACTTGCTATCTAGGAGTTCCCAGACACGTGAGATTACCAGTGCTGTGGGGAAGGCTAGTGTTATCCTTTAAAGCCTGCCACTATATCTTTTCAAACTGCTGCTAATGCAGAGTCATTGGACAACCGTATGCTTGGATGAAAATCCCTATTGCCAACCCTGTTACATCAGCTAACAGATTCTGGCACCTTACCAACCTAGAGAAAGTGAGGCTTGTGGCATTATAACTGACTGAACTTTTCTGATGACAGGGTCAACACTTGGACTGTTGCACCCATCCTGAATGGAATGCATTTAAAAGACAGCGTGATTACAGTTAGTTCTTTAATATTATCTTATGTCACAGTGCACATACACTCACACACAATGAATGTGAGGGCCTGTGATCCAGACAGTTACAATAACTCCAACTTTGGTGCATTATAGTTGCCACATGTTTTTTCAGCGACAGCTGGTTGTCCAAGCAGTTGGCAACCTGGTATATTCTGGGATTTAGTTTCCTGCTTGAATATAAAAGCAAATGAATAAAGCCAAAATAATGTTTATATGTTTGTTGTATTAAAAAGACAAGTTGCTAGGTTACGGGAATGCAGGCGAGACTGACTCTACTCCATCTGGAATGTTTTTGTTTGTTATTTTTTAAAGTTTTATAATTTAATGTGTATATTCATAAAATCAATAAATAGTATTGTATACAGTAATCCCCGCTTTTCACGGAGGTAATGTTCCAAGAGCTCCTGCGTATAGTGAAAAAATGCGCTATTTTTTGGTAAAAAAAAAATGATTTAAAACGCCTATTTTTAAACCGTATATATGCCCCAAATATGCTCCTAGAACATAAGAAAATGCAAAGGTAAATGAATAATCAGAATCAGGAAACATTATTGCTTAAAAAAACATTAGCATTAACAGTTAGCATTAGCAGCGTGTGGTGAGAGAAAACAAACACTCGTACACACAAAAAAACGTTGAAATAACTCTCTCTATCCACATGTTTAGACAGGGCACAGCTAATACTAAAACTGAGATAACTGTTGAAAATGGGGGGCAGGGTTAAAACACAAATACTGTGTGCAGCAGCAGGCTTCATCTTTTACTTTTTATGGTGGTTGACATATTTTCAGTGTATTACCACCACCACTGGACTGGTGGCAGTAATACAGTTCAGTTCTTAGAAAAATCTGTGTTAGACTGTATCTGCGAGTGCTGATCTGCGTAAAACAGGGGGCTTACTGTAATCTATAAATTTTACTATAATATTTTTGCTATTTTTTGTTGAGGCAAAACACCATCTTGCTTCGCAACTAAGGCAAGAAGAAAGCAAACCGCCCACAAATTGACTTGTACTAAGGCGTCTTGGAAGCAGCTGGCCACGAAGGCTGCTTGCAAGAGTACTCTGGCCACTGGTGGCGTGAAGAAACCTCACTGTTACAGTGAATTACCCAGCGCCGTGGCTCTCAGAGAGATCCACTGTTACCAAAAATCCACAGAGCTGCTGATCCGCAAGCTGCCCTTCCAGCATCTGATCAGGATTTCAAGACCGACCACCACTTCCAGAGCTCTGCCGTCACGGCCCTGCAGGAAGCCAGCGAGGTGAGACTTGGTGGGTCTGTTCGAGGACACGAATCTGTGCGCCATCCACTCCAAGAGAGTCACCATCATGCCTAAAGATAATCAGCTGGCCCACCGTATCCATAGGGAGTGTGCTTAACCTGACTGCGCTTAAGGTGCCCAATGTGGATTGCCCTCCCTGATTATCCGAGGACTACACAATCCACTATAAATGCTTCTTAAATTAATGTATCCTTTCATTTTTATTTCTGAATAACTTTTGTTAAGTGACCTTGAGTGTTGTGAAAGGCACTTATAAATAAAATGTATTATGCTTTGGTATTCTACATTTGTACAAACATCTTTTACGCATCAGTTTTACACTGATTCTGTTGTACCATTGGTAAGACTTTTTCATTTTCCAGTGAACTACAAGGCATTTCTTCATTCATTATCCCCCTGCCCCTTTTTCCTCCAGTTAGTCCAGAAACTTCACATGCAAATTATACAGCAGCCTGCTGGATTTCATTTGCATGTCTGTGGCTCTCAGCACTTTATGTCAGTAAAAGGAGCATAGCATACCAAACATTTTGATTTCCAAAAACTTTAGTCTACTTTAAGAATTGCATAATTGGAAAGCTTTATTCACATTTCAATAAACCTAACATTGTGTAATTGAAGCTTGGCAGTCACACTGTGGTAACTTTTATAACTGAAAAACCAAGAGCATTTTTTAGAGTTGTAATGCTTGTTTGGTAGGTGGTTGCACTATGTGGGCTCCTGGCTCTTTGCGTTTTTCTTGTCTAAATCGCTTTATAAATCGATCATAAATCTGGGGGATAAGGGGGTGGACAACTTGGGCCAGTATTGTTTTGCCAGTTGTTGAATAGCAAGTTCCTAAGTAACATGAAAAGGAAAGGACAAAGTGTCCAAATCACTGGAATTAGGATCCACCTCGGGATGAATGCAGTAGTTCAGATCTTCTAGCAGAATGGCCTTTTGTTTGTCAGGGCTGTGTTAGCATCATTTTTTAATATATTTAGGAAGTTCCTTTTTTTTTTTTAGTTTTGTGTAATTTCATACCATTTTTATTGAGATATATTAATGTCAAAAGTTGTGTCTCATTGATTATAGTAAAGAGTGCTCCATCAAGCTTTTATCTCAATTTCTTTGTCAGTGTCCAAAAAACACGGGAAGTTGATCACATTCCTGCGCAGCTTCATGAAGTCCCGACCCACCAAACAGAAGCTGAAGCAGCGAGGGATCCTAAGGGAGAGGGTGTTTGGCTGTGACCTGGGAGAGCACCTCCTCAACTCAGGGCATGATGGTATGTTTTTAAAGCTCCCACTTGCCTTGTTTAAAATTGTTCTATTACTCATGGCTCTGCATAAAAGGGAGGTCATGATGTTGTTATGAATGGTCTGGCATTTTATTCCGGTAATTTCTGCCTATGTGGCTTTGTAGACACATTCGATCCCCAGCACTACAGCTGGCTATGCCTTCTTGGTTTGTATGGCTTAAAGGGGTATGAAGGTAAGATAGAATAGTCTGCAAGGCAATTTCTGGGGATTTCTTCTCCATTGGTTCAAAGCACCTTGACAGGTTTATACCCTTGCTCTGTTTCTTCATCTCCAAAATCTGAGCTAATGCCTACACCCAAAATCAACAGTCTGTGCTTTTTTAAAGGTGCCATACAACTTGAAGAGGCTTTGCAACTATTACTAGGTTTAAGGCTAAATCTAAGAATGTGTATGTCTCAGAATGTTGATATCAGACCATATATTCAGAAATATGACACTGAACATTCTGTTCAAACAGTGCAACATAAATCACTGTATGACATATCTCATTATTCTGATAGTCTGTAGACCTTTTACTCATAGATCTAGAATTTTAACCAAAAGTCATGCCTTTAGCAGTAAGACTGCACTCCCCTAAATGCACCCCCAATTTAAAACCATCAGAATTGGTTTTTAGGGCCTGAGGATTTTCCTCTGCAAACTGCTATGTCAGGAATTCAGTTGAACAGCTGCTTCAGAAAGGGTCTGTGTCTCACTCATCATCTGGATAATGGTAGTTAGGAGTTCAAGGCCAGATAGGGATGTCTGGCCTTGAACTCCTTCCCCTGATCGTACCCCTTTTGGGTGTAGCTTTGCAAGATCAGGTCTACAGTCCATTTGGTGTCTCCAGAGTAAGAGCGTGTCAGTGCTGAAATATTTGGAAGAAATCTACACATTGATACAGTGTGTTTTTCCCAACGGATTGATCTTTTATAAAAATCGTGTCCAGGTATTTTTATTTGCTGCTTTTTATGTGACAGTATTTGTACTGTGTGAAATCTAAAAAAAAAACCTTTATTTTGCACCCTTTTGCAAACTAATCGCAACAAAAAAAACTAATCGCGACTAAGGAAATACATTTTTAAAAAATTTTGACCTAATAGAATGTTAATCATTATTAATTGTTAAATGTAAGTCACAGCTAGGGTTAATTTGCATCTAGAATACTCATATAGAATACTGTCAAATAGTGTTACATTTGTTGATCTTGTGTTGTGATCATAATAATTATTTGCCAGATTTTGTACTTTATATTTCAGGAAAGGTTTTAACCAAAAACAGTACAAGCACACTATTTAGCTGACACTGTCAATCTCTAGTTCCTCAGGTCCTCAAGAGTTGCACAGAGTTTATTGAGAAGCATGGAGTTGTGGATGGAATGTATCGACTCTCTGGGATTGCCTCCAACATCCAGAAACTGCGGTATGAGAAAGAAGCAAAGCTGAAAATTACAAAAGCACACTGCTCTGTAGATCTAATCTGGACTGTACCCAGAATTCTAAATTGCCAGTAAACAGCTGGAAATACACAGTGCCACAAGGACGTGGGTTTAACAGATCATTCTGTTATGTGTCAAGCTGTGTATTTATCTCAAAATCAGCAAATCAGAAAATCCTGCTTTGTGGTTGTTGCTGGCATATATTAGGATCTGAGTGTAATTGTGACATTTAATTTCCATTAAAAGCAGCACATGCTCTCATGTACTCCTTTCTTAAGTCAGCTGATAATTGTCATGTGTTTCTCTCTATAGACATGAATTTGATTCTGAGCAGATCCCAGACCTGACAAAAGATGTTTACATCCAGGACATTCACTGTGTGGGATCACTCTGCAAGCTCTACTTTCGAGAGCTACCCAACCCACTGCTCACCTACCAGCTCTATGAGAAATTCTCAGTAAGCACATAGTAAATACTGTCATAGAAACAATATTGCCTTAAAGCAGATCATGCACACTTTCACAGACACATTTTTGATGATTGACAAAGGTACTGGAAAAATTAGTGTCCGGAAAAATGTTTTGGTCTTGGTGTGAACAGCAGTAATAGTCATTTATCTGAGTTATATAAAGTAGTCTTTGTATTGAAGTTTGAAGTGTCTTTATATTAAGGACTTTCAAATTGATTTGAATATGCAAAGTCAGGGCTTATGATGTTTTCAGAAACAAGACTTTATGACTTTAAGAGTTTATCCATATGCAAAATAGAACAGAAACATTTACAGCATCTCAAGAATGAAGTCCATCTACAGACAAAACAGGCTGGGGTAAAGAAAACACAGATGTTTCCAGGTAGCCAGGGGAGTACTGAAAAAACATGACCTTTGAATTTTGAGGCTGAGTACTTGGCTTAGTAGAGAGCTGTGCTCTGTCTAGGCCTAGGATTGAAAGTTGTTGTCCAGGTTAAACCACTGGTCAGTACTGAAACTGATTGTCCTCTTTTGTCTCTGCTCTCTTTCCCTGGTTTTAGGAGGCAGTATCAGCAGCTACAGATGAGGAGAGGCTGATCAAAATACATGATGTCATCCAGCAGTTGCCTCCTCCGCATTACAGGTTAGGGAATGGTTGCAGTGCCCCCTGTCGGCTTGCACATTCCTTCTGAACGTTGTGCCCTATCCACTTCCATTTATAGCTAAGGTTTTTTGAGATATCATGTGTAAATACAGGTTTGAACATGAAGTTTGTTTTTAGGACCTTGGAGTTTCTGATGAGGCATTTATCACAGCTGGCAACTTTCAGCTATGTCACAAACATGCATAGTAAGAATTTGGCAATTGTTTGGGCTCCAAACCTATTGAGGTAAGCTTTTACTACCGCTAAAAGATAATCATATTAGAACTTATTTTAAGTTCATACCTTTTTTTTATGATAACCCCACCCCCTTTGGATATCCAACCAGGTCTAAGCAGATAGAATCTGCATGCTTCAGTGGAACAGCTGCCTTTATGGAAGTGCGAATACAGTCAGTAGTAGTTGAGTTCATTCTCAACCATGTTGATGTTCTCTTCAGCCCTAAACTGAGTTCACTCATCAGAGAGGGCGCTGGTATGTGAGATAAATGACTGAAAAGAAAACTTTGAAATAATTATTTTAAGTTACACTTTCAGTTACATGCCAATTTTTATGTTCTTGTACTTTATTTTTTGCATTTGTAGGTCACAGCTCTTTGTCTCGACCTAAGTCGCTGCTGGTGCCGTCTCCTTCCACGAAACTGCTTACACTAGAAGAAGCCCAGGCACGTACTCAAGCCCAAATCAACTCTCCTGTCACTGCAGATAGCAAATATATTGAGGTTGGAGAAGGACCTGCTGCTTTACAAGGCAAATTCCACACAGTCATTGAATTTCCCATGGAGAGGTATGTTAAATGACATACATAAATATTCTATGCACATCTGTTTGTTACTTATATATGTGTATCTTCTTCTCTTGAACAGAAAAAGACAACCTATAAAATCAAAGAAGTCTCCAGTTGGTAGTTGGCGGTCATTCTTTAACCTCGGCAAGTCTTCTTCTATGTCTAAGCGCAAACTGCATCGCAACCCAAGTGAACCTAATGAACTCAAATCCATGGCATTAGCGGGAGGAAGAGGAGATACTGGCACACTTCGATCTGCTAAAAGTGAGGAGTCCCTCAGCTCACTACACAATGTTGAAGGTAAGTCTACTCGCATGGCACTGCTGATTTTTATTTGAAAGCATGTTTCTGTTATTCCCTGTTCTAATGATTGTCTGTCCTCTAAAACCAGGTGAGTCCAAAATGTACAGGCCCCGGAGACCTCGCTCCAGCAGTGATGCCTTGTCCACAGCCTTCAATGGTGACCTGCTGGACAGCAGGCAGCACTGTAATTCTTATGACAATGTGGGCCATGGAGACAGTGATGGGGATGATGGACCAATCTGTGTGCCAGCTCTTATCTCTCCACCACGCTCCACTGATGATGTGGATTTGAGTCCCCCTGACATTGGAATGGCCACTCTGGACTTTGACCCTATGTCTTTCCAATGTAGTCTGCCTTTGGCAGAAAGTTCTGTCCTTTCACCAGAGGTAGATGCTGCAAGTTTAAAGAGGAGTCCTGGCAGTGTCAGTGACTCAGAGCCAGTCTCGCCTATACAAGCAAAAGTCACCAGCCTTTACCAGTCACCTGACCTCAGTCCAGTAAAGCAAATGGCCTCTTCTGAGAGAGCTATATTCTGGACTCCTGAGAGCAATGCAGCGTTTTGCATGTTGGCACCCTTAAGTATCTCTGAACCCACAGATACTTCTATACGTAGTAAAGAACCAGAAGGTTCTGTGGTTCAGCATTTCTCTATTTCATCTCCTCAAGACTCTTCTGCCAAAACTGGCTTATTGCCTTTAAATTCCACTGATCTGCCTCTGAGCGAAGCCATTCAGCAAGAACTCCTCTCCAAGTCTGCTTTGTGTGAGTGTAAAGAGAGCAAAGAGAAATCAGTGAATGAACCACTGGAAACCTTAGAAAAAACAGGTATGTATATACCAGACAATTTCATTTGTCATGACTTATCATTTGTTATTATTAAAAAAAATGTTTTACTTTTCAGTTATGTTTACCAGGCTTTGACCTCTAACACTATGTATGGCTATCCTAAATGTAGAAAAAAGTTTTGACATGTAGATAGTGCACACATAACATTTTACACATTTGCCTGCTCTTGACAATTATCTTACTCCTTATGAACTTCAGTACCCTCTGTTTCATCCTTCCCCAGGAGCTGTAGCTCTAGATTCACCAAAGGCCACTGCTCCAGTAAGCTCTGTATCACTACTTCCTCCTCCTCCCCAGCCAAAGAACGCTGCCCGCATGCTGGCTTTAGCTTTAGCTGAATCTGCTCAGCAGGCCACTATCTGTTCGCAAAGGAGACCTTCTGGACCTCCCTCACCACTTAGGGCACAGGAGTTTGTAAAAACTCTTGACTGGCCACCCCCTCCCACACTCCAGTCACAGGAATCCCAAGAGGAAGCAGAGGATGCATCTCAGATTCCTGGTACCTATTCTTCACTTCCTCCCTGTACCCAAACCGAAACACTAACCCACTCAAACAACTTGCACCTGAGCATAGTAGACAGTGACAAGTCACTAAGCAGTCCCTGTAATAGCAAGGACATTGTTACTCCAGTGGTGTCAAGCCAGTGTACCCCCCTTGCCAGTGAACCTGTCCAGCTTTCCCCCATCTACAAAAGTCCAGAGAGGCAGCAGCCTTCTGCGGGACAGACAACAGGCAGCACCATTACCTGCAATACCACTAGTGGTGCCACCACACCCACCACCAGCAGAAAGGAGTCTGGTGTCACCACACCCACCACCAGCAGAAAGGAGTCTGGTGTCATATCGCAACACAGTTCTGGGGTGAGCTTTCAGATCATCTCGCTCTCTCTCTCCTGCTCCCTCTCCTCCTCCCCCTCCCCCTTCCCCTCCCCCTTCCCCTCCCCCTTAATTTTAATTTGCTTTCATTTTCTGTTTCAGATTCACTTCTCTAAAAGTGTTCTCCCATCACTAACCACAAAATCCCCTGAGCAACCAGTTGCTGTTCTCCAGCCTCAGCGTCAGATGCAAAGTCAACCTCAAATGCCATTGCAGCCCCAATCTCAACCACAGCCTCACTCTCAGAATCAGCTTCAGGTTCAGTCCAAGTCTCAACCCAATGCACGGATTGCACCAACCCCAGCAGCACCCCAGGAACCATGTGGAGAAAGGCCCTGGGATGTGATAAAGCCTTTGAATTCTCGTATGGAAAGTATTCATCGGCACTCTCATATGGCAACACCACCAGTCCCCCCTGTTCGCTCGCTTGAAAGCAAAATTGCAACAGCCACCCTCTGTAAAACTGAGGCTGCCAGTGCAGCTACCTATCATGCTATGTTGGCAGAAGCCTCACTGCCTGGACCACTGGATGACACCCTGCCACAGTCGCATCCTTCCCAACGCAAGTCTTCCATTCATCAGTCAGCTTATGTTTACCATTCTAAGGGAGAGACAGCTTTACTAGAGTCTACTGGAGATACCTACTACCATCAAAGGGCAGCCCCTTCTGGGTCATCATCCATGGGGTGCCATTATCGGCCTGAGAGTGTGCCTCCTAACCTCTCTTATGTATCTAAATCCGAGCCACAAATTCTTTACAGAGCCCACGGCGATGGCCGTTACAATACAATTGGACCGAGGTCCATCCACCACTCCTTCAAATCTCGTGGACCAATAAGGGGTGAATACATTTTCCATGGATCAGTGCACCGCCATGGCTATAGCTTAGTCGATGAACCTGCGGTGTACCCAACCATCCGCAGAGTGCATTCTCTGCATGTGCCACCAACCGGCATTCGTTCAGTGCCGATAACAAGAACAGAGGTTCCTCCAGAAGATGAGCTGTATTACTGTCAGCGGCCTGTCTACCACTGCAAGTCTTACCAGCAGCCCTCACAAGCCGAATATCATGTCACTCAGCTACAGCCTTACTTTGAGAACGGAAGAGTCCAGTACCGCTACAGCCCCTACTCTGGCTCACATCCTCTTGATGTTCCTTATTATGATGTGGATCCTTATGGAACCATCCGGTTACGCCACTTCCATTCTTTAAGCAGTCGTGATGCTAGCCAGCATCTCAGTAGGTCAGGTGGGAAATCAGGAGGCTATCAGTACCTGACACGACATATCATTCCTGTAAAAGAGCATAGTTTTGTGAGCAGGGACATCCCACCTTACCATGGTTCAAAGGGAGCTGTTTACTTTGCATGGGACCCAGAAGAAGCAGAGAGGCTTCGCATGCATTCTATTCGCAGAGAAAGCCGAGCCAGACAAAAGGTGAAAGGGCATCTCATCTCTCAGTATGATAATGTGGGGCCCTACATGCCAGGAGACATTGGTGGATTGGAGGTACTTCACTTGCGCAGTAAATCAGATCCTGGTAAAGCTGTGTTGATTGCTGCTGAAGGAAAGGACGGGAGATACAGTGTAATTCCTGGTTCCCAGCACATTTCCAGAAACTTGTTGTCCGACCCAAACGTTGTGATGTATATGGAATCAGGAAAACACTGCCAGGGAAATGGAATGGGAGATAAAGGTGTTGCACAAAAAGAAGGGAGCTCTAGAACCTATCCATCTAGCCATTCTCATCATTTGCAGCCTCCTCGAGGCATGCAGCATCAATCAGAAGGTGGGCATGTTGAGTCCAAGTTTGAAGTGGCAGACAAGCAGCAAAGCAGTAAGCACTGGCATGAACACCAAGAGAGCAAAAGCTTCCAGCCTCGATATGATGGTCCAGATCCAGATCGGCACACAGGCAGGGTCAAAACCACTAGTGGCAATAGTGAGGAGAACCAGGAGACAGCCCCTGTAAAACCCATTCCTCCTCCAAAGCCAGAGAGGTCCCATAGTGTTAGAGAACGGCCACACTACACCCAGTCTAACCCTGCATCTCATGTACAAGAGAACCTGGACCGAGACCTTGCTGGATCCTATCCACACCTACCACATGGGCAAAGACAAACTTTGCAATCCCACTATGATAATCTAGATGATTATCATCCAGTACCTCATTCACAAACCTCCGTACTAAACCGTGTGGGATCAAGTTCCTATCACACTCCTGGGTACTCTGCCTCCCTCAGTAATCGAGCATACTCCACTGCCTTGGGACAGGGTGCTTTTATCCAAGCTGAGCTTGCCATGCAGAGGCCCGAAGCAGAGATTAATGTAGAATAAGCAAATGATTAATGGATGCGAGGGTTGGCAGGTTGATAACAGTTTTCAAAATAAAGTTCAGCAGCCTCTGCAGGACAGTGGACTGTCTCTTGACTGTATGTGTTTAATTTCATTACAGTTTTTTTTTATTGTGTTAACAATATGTAAAGGACGTTTTATGGAACTAAATGTACCATGATTCAATAAGTCTTAAAATGCACATTTATATTAAGAAAAGTTGCAGTGAGACTGTAAATACTTTGTGATTGACAAATGGTACATGCACCTGAACCAGAAATGTAATGTATATCTGAAAAGTACTACTGTATTTTAGGGAATTTTTTATGTTGTGTTTTGTTTTATTAGAATTGCTTTGGTTTTGGGCATAAATGGGGGTATAAAGGTTTGCATTTTAGAAATGCATGTACTATATCTCTTACAGAACAGTTCTGTGTACCTTGATATCCATTGTGTGTTTTTGAATGTTATGGTAACAGTGGACAGAACTAGGTGGTACGTTACGTGCACTTTTCTGCTTTTGGGTTCGGGGCCCAAAATGTGCAATTTCATCTGTTGTCCAACTGTGCCATTACTATAATACAATATATTTTTGCTATGAGCAAAATTCAACATACTAAATTTTAGTAAGCTGTGGTTGGTGAGGATGTTCTGTTGTCAGAAGGACCAATGATAGAGACTTATAACTGAGGATGTATTAATAAGGCTGTCGTTGGTTAGTGACTGAGTGAATTATCAGAGACAACTGTTGAGTCTTGTCTCTTCCCCTTGGAAACATGGTGAAAGATAAACAATACTGAGTACTAATGAGTGAGTTTAGCAGTTAAAAACTTAAAACACTTAAGTCAAACAATGCTTAAACCAGCGACTTAATGACTTATATTTAAGGTCTTTCTCCAATAAATATGTTTGCAGACACCAGCCAGCATTTTCTGTTGGAACACCTTACCAGGATGGTCAATCTGGAGGTATTCATCAAGCATCTCCAAGTAAGAACACTGATCTGAGATGACCACTCCATTAAATCCAATTCAATGCTACTTTTAAAACACAGTTTGGTCCCAGGTCAGCATTCTTACTTTGAGAAATGTTATAAATAAAAGCCCACTTGTGCTTTGTCTTTAAAAACTCATGATCTGCATGAGGAACAAAAAGGGACATTTCACGACAATAAAAATACAAACTGTTCTAAAAGTGTTTCATGACAAGGGGAAACTGGTTTTAAGTTTTTTGACACAATTGTGTTTTTGTTAAATTGTTATATATGTAAAAGTTCCTTCTGGGTAACAGTGTTTTTATCTGTATGTCTTTCATCCGTTGGATCAGGACAATTGGTAGAACTCAATGATTATAAATTATACTGCCCTCCGCCTTTGTGAACAACAACATGCCTTGTTGACAGAAAACAAGTATATAT
>JBBIGB010000022.1:4121435-4144860 GCA_037577075.1 Alestopetersius hilgendorfi | reverse complement strand
ATGATATTAAGGATCATCCAAGGTATAAGGCGCATGAAGAATTTTCAGTCTATGTGACCCGGTTAACAAGATATGACGAAAAACGTAATTAGCCTTGTGAGAGCGCCACCTAGTGGTAAACATGTGCCATATTTTGCTAATGTCCAAAACTTCTTATGTATTGATGGTGTCCAAAGTTTGGTTATGTTAGGATGTTGACCTTTCAAGATATTGGCTTCAGAGTAAAAATAGACCATACCCGCTCTATAGTATTTTGCACGTAACATCAAAACGATTGCATGAATCAAAAATCCGCTTCAGTAACTTTTTGCGGCCGTTAACGTAGATGACGTATGGCAAATTTGGCGACATTCGGTTAAACGTCCTCGGACAAATTAACTTTTGTAGGTTTTGCATTTTAGCCAAAAATGGCTTACACTGGGCGTGGCCAATGGGAAATCGGAGATATACTTTTGATGCAGGACCTCCCAGAGAATAAGCAGGTGAAATAATTTTTTGATGATCTCTTACAGTGCCAGAGATGTGAGCACAAACGTACAGGGGACCATTACAGCACCACCTACTGGTGAACATGTGCCATTTTGGGTATGCGTGATCTGACACACAGACCTAAACCGTCCCCCAAAGGGTTTCTATAAAACTTGTGCGGTTTAGGCCCTGGCCGGACTTTTACATAGGGAAGAAGAAAAAATAATAATAATAATAATAATCTGTAGAAAAACAATAGGTTTCCTACGCACTTCGTGCTTGGACCCCTAATAATAATCAGTAGAAAAACAATAGGTTCCTACGCACTTCGTGCTTGGACCCCTAATAATGTTTCTGAGTACAGTTTTGGTGGCTGAACTGTTGGTTATATGTTGAAGCGAGCTAAGTGCTTTACACAAAATAGATTATTTTTGTCCAGAGTGTAAGCTACACACTGGAAAAAAAGGCCCTGCTTCCTACATTTGTTTTTTTCCCAGACATATTTCAGAAAACATTGGAGAATTCACAGATGAAAGCATTCTATCAAATGCTAGAAAACAAACAGCGGCAAAGAAGAATATTTGTCTCTTCTCTTTGCTCCAGGTATACAGTGTGTTATGTGGAAGGTGTTGGTTGGCCACTGCTAGTCATTGATTTACCTATATACATGTGATTTGTAATATATTTGCTCCAAACCATTTTGGAATGTTATTCAAAAATATTTAGCTTTCAGTGCTAAAGGAGCTGCACATAAGGTTAAATGAGAAGTGCTGCATTTGCATGAGTACGGTGTTGTGATTCATCATACAACCTGCACTTCTTGTCAGTTTCCAATGATACAAGCTAAATGTCCATCTGGCCCTGATGGTTTTATTTATCCCCTTTGGTGTGAACTGGTCATGGTAGTCAAAGTCAACTTATGAAGCTCTTACAATAATTTATGTATTTTAAATATAAAACTAGTCCTTATAGCTCCACTAAACGAAAAGTTTTTTGCAAACACCTCAGCCATTTTCTCAATACGTACTCATGCAAGTTCAAGCAGGAATATGTTACACTCATAAATTAAGGGGTGATGTGCTTATGTTCAGTCTGGATGATAAGCAACACTGCAGTCAGTCATTTCGTTTGTTCAGTAGAAACTTCTATGTTTGTGTTGATTTCAAAGCAGTATAACAGATTTTGGCTAGACTTTCATAAGCCATTAGTGTCTCTACCAAGATTTTAGCTGCACTGCTAATAAAGATAGAGGTAATGAAGTCACATGTACCACATTTATGTACCATGTCACAGCTGGGGTTTGTGTACATTTGAGTTACGTCATTGTCAATACATGACTACAGTATATACAAGAACATCTTTTAGCTGTTAAAGATGTCTTAAGGTAGTATAGTTAATAACTGGATTAATAATCTTAGAACATCTTCTCAACCCCCAAAAAACAATGTGCAGTTGCAGCCTACACTGTTAAGCCATATATACTGAAACCAGAGTCTAAAACCTACAGTTTGCTTTGACACAATTTTAGGTAATCAGATAAGCATATGCTACCATCATCACCAGCTCAGGAGCATCTAAGTGAAAGACAAATAATTTTGATATTTTTTTTGTTTCATGGGAACTCATGCCATTATGGCCTGAAAAAATTAGTGGATAAAAAACCCCCCAATACATCATTATACCAAAAACAATAAATACCTAAAGGGCTTTCAGCTCCATCTACTTGAGTGGAGCTAAACACTATGTTTAGACTATGCGTCCTTAAGTGCAGCATGTAAATTTTTCTGCACCTATGTAGCGATGCTTCAAATGTACTGGCACATATAGTTTGAAAATTATTAATCAAGGAAAACAGAGGAAAAAATAGAAAAAATTCTCTAGCTGACAGGCTTGTTATTACAGCAACAGACCCAATGTTCAGTCTCAGCACTCTTCATCTATTGTCTTAAAATGGGGCAGACTTTCACTGTTGCTGGCAATTCTTGATAGATCATGCTTTTGATTTTCCCTGTTCATTTTTCTGAGTGCACAGCATGCAGAACATTCTGGAATGACCAAGATGGTGTTAGAAATGGTACCATGTGACCTGGCCTGCTCACAGTATAAAGGATAGGATTTGGAAAATAATCTAATGTCTATACAGTGCAGGGGTGTCTTGAGGCCATGTGTTTATGTAACCCTCACAGGAAAGCAGGTAGCAACACTGTTGATGAGAGGAAAGGGGAGGTATTTGCTTGTGGGACAATATGATATACATGAGTTCAAAACAAAAAAGCATGACTACTTCAGAACAAGGCACAGAAGTTTCTGCAAATGGTAGGAACTGAACAAAAGAAGTAACAGCAGTTTGGGAGGTGTTGAATATTGAAGCTTTCTACAGTGATATCTGGCAACATCTGGCAATCAAAGCCTACCCCTAGCCCTCCCGAAATCACACACCTCTTATGCTCACAGCCCCTGCTTAACTCAAACACTGTTTCCTATGTCATCTCATTTGTCCAGGTAGCATTCTACATCATTCAATCCCTAGGAAGAAAAACAACAAAAGATTCTTTCCCCATTAATTTCCCTTCCATGCCCCCTCCCTCCCAACAATGAAAAAAAAGATAAACACCCCCACACCCAACCCAAAAAAACAATAATAACAACACCAGAGGCTTGCACAATCAGATATAGTATTCCTTCTTCTCATCCGAGTTGTTGTGTCCGCCTTCAGCATTGATGATGGCCGTGTCTGCGTCAGCTGCATCATCTGCCCCTTTTGCTTCGTGAGTGAAGTAGGTTCCTGTGGAAAGTTTCGAAGAAAGACTTACTGATAAAAGTAATAGCCCAGGCACCTTTAGGCTTATTATTGATGCAACTGGTGGGTTTTAACAGATTACAGACTGTCTGGAATATTTTCTTTAATATAGAATTAAGGTTGATCCCACAGATTTTAAAATGCAAGTGATATGTCTGCAAGTAAGGTCTTCATTGCTTTTTATGCTATAGTGCTATGCTGTTTTTATGTGCAAATGCTAGCAGGGCTACACAAACCAATTTCAAATGATAAAACTTTGGGTTTGATTACAGAATACATTTCTGCAGCAACAAGTGAGCACCATTTAAAGCAACAAATAATTGCAATTGGGCATGACTTAGGTTTCGAGGACAAAGACTGTTGATCATTTTGTTTGAAGTCACTATTAATTCCACAATTTCCATGAAAATGTCACCAGAGCAGAATAGCTTGGTTTTTCTATTTGGTTTGACTTGCGCTTCAGGATTAACCTTGAAAGTGTAAAAAGGTGGCAAGAATAACCAATCCACTTCAAACTTCATTTCTGAGTGGTATTATTCCTGTCCCCACTATCTACTGCTCGATAATGAAGGCAACAGCACCAATGAAAAGTGGACCCACTTTATAATACAAAAAGAAAGAAACTGTACCAACACAGAAGGACAGAAATGTCAGGGCATGTTATTAAAAGTCACAGCACTTCTGCACGAACTGCACCTCCACAGAGTCCTTGCAACTAAAAAAATGTACCTCAAATAATTAGTGGGTCTCTTAACCTCATCTTTGAGAGTGTGTTCAATCTGTGTGAGAAATGAGCTGCCTATGTACCTTTGTGTCTGGCGAAGTATCGTCCCAAAATGATAAGTAGACAAAGCATGGCGAAGACCACCACAGCCACCACTCCCCCGATAACAGCATGATCCACTGCTCTTTGAGCTCCTGCTCCTGCTCTGGAGTCTACTGGGGCAAGAACAAAGATTTCACATTATACCAGATGGCTTAAAAAATAAAGGAACAAGAAGGTTGTCTAATTAAGTCATTCTAATAAAGTCTTAAAAATAGTCATGTTGCAAGATATTTACATTTCTCTGTGGCTTTCATTGCTCAAGGTGTGCTGAAAAGCAATTTACAAGTGTCACAAGCAATTTCAGATCTGTGCAAACAAAGTGAACATGATTTTTTCTTGGACAACATAATTTTAGGAAAGTTAAACCATCATTCAAAACCTGCTCAGTGATTACTCTTAGATTATTATAGAGCTCTAACTTCCTGACTCTAGCTCCAACCTTCCTGACCTTGCATCATGCCTTTTGTTCATTTTGTACCCTGCCCATCTTGCAATATTGAACAATCTGACACTACACACTGGATATTTGTGTGACAATTAAATAATTGTCATATGAACCCTGATAACAATCTAAACCCAAAGGGAATTCTAAACCCAGTGCAAGCAGTGCAAATCAACACAAACGTTTCTCTGGAAATGCACGGCTCTATGGGTAATGGCTTTAGATCAAATGGATTATTATGTTTATGTGAATTTGAAGTCTGAGGCCTCTTTGACATGTCCTTGGAGCCAAACAGGTCTTATGCTCTTTCTAATAGTTTGGAGACACCAGAATTGTTCATGTTACTTGCTACTTCATGCTAGATTATTGACTATCAGCATGAAAGCTAACAGTTTTCCTAACAAGTTCAGGAATTACACACTTTGACAAGAAGAGACTTTTGGACTGACATGCACCCCTGATTTATGTATTCCCCAATCTAGTAAAAGAAACTGTACCAACACAGAAGGACAGAAATATCAGGATTAGGGAAGGATTAAGGAAGCATTAGTATTAAGTAGGATACGGGAAGCAAATTAACCTTGTGTGAACAATTTAACATTTCCAACATTTCTTGAAATACATTTCCTTGAAATGTATTTCAAGAACTAATGTCTGATAAAAGTAGATGATACACAAGATGTAATTATCTTACTTAGAATAACTCACCATATCTTTTCTTCAAACTGAAGAAATGAGTTGTGCTCTCTTCCATTGTTACACATATTTATATACTGATTGTGCATATATAACATTATTTAATATTAATAGTCAAAAAAGTAAATTCTTTATTTGTAATGGAGCAGAATTAGCTTGAAGTATTGTGATTTACACAGCATTTTGTTTAACTACCATATCAGTTTGGTCCATTTTTCAGTGCTTTTATCCAATAAAAGTATGTCTTGTAAATCACACAGTGATGGATTATCAGAATCAGAATCAGAAAACTGAACTATCACAATCTGGAACTGAACTACACTTTGCCCTTAAGACTCAAAATGTGAATCACTGGCAGTTTTTAAGAAATATTTAAACCACTTCTACCTGAGAACAAAGCAGGCTTCTTAAGCGGCACACATAATGATATGTGAAGTTTATTGATCAAGTGTAGGGATCCATGACAACCCCAAGTTAGTGCCGGTTTGTGGATTTGATTGGTTCTTCATGGTGCAAAGCAGTAGCAAAATTTTTCATCAATATCTCACACTCTTTTCAGAAATTAAATAGTTTGGTGGGAGATAGGGCGAGGAAATAGAGAGGAGACAGCAATTCATTGCTAACAACACTGCAAGGCTGTGCAACCTCAGTGTCATGCTGCAGTTCAACTTCTCAGAAAGACAGAAAAACTAATACTGAGATATTTGGAGAGGTCATTTGGAACACTGTATTTACTAACAAATCTTAATTCTTCTGGCCTAAATCTCAGAGCTAGGGGATTGCCTGAGGGAGTTCAAAATAGAAATGGCAGTAAACAACTCATTAGAGGATAACAAAAACTGCAGAAACACACAGTAGTGTGGTTGTACAACATCCTACCCAATCTCACCACATAAACAAGCTGTGTGCTAGATCTGGGAGAAGGGCGAAGGGTGAAATAATGCCGCAATGCTAGCTGCCAAAACCAACCAAACATTACTTGATAAACCCAATAGGTTGTTTTGACTTCAAATTTCCCCTTTTTCCAGGCAGAGGGCAGATTCAATTAAAGTCATTCGGAATCTGCCTGACACCTAATTCACTCTTGTCAAAGAGGAGGTAAAGATGTGGTTTAACACAGTTTCCTATTAAGATGTTAATGTAGACTGTGCTCCAGCAACAGTCCGGAGGGGGGCGGGGGTGGGGGGTGGCAGAGGGATAAAGAGACTTTGCAAATGTCAGATCTCACCTCTTGAACCACTCCCATGAATCTCTTCATTACTCACTGCCCTGTCAGTCTGATCAGGACCTCTGGTAAACCAAAGATTGGGTGCAGTGTCTTTTCAGGTTGTTCACATTGACTGAGTGGACTTAATCATAACTAACATATCTTAACAAGTGTAATGAATGCAGGGGAGAAAGCTGTCTGTTCCTATCCAGCAGAGAGCAAATACACCACTATCTCTCTGTCTGTTTCTCTCTCTCTTTCTGCACCCTGCCCCCACCCCCTGTCCGCAGATAAATGTGTGAAGTACATCTGCAACAATAAGGGAGAAGATTGAAGCTCATGATCGTGCCGCATGTGTGCAGAGCCACACTAAACACAATCGTGGAATAGTAATTCAATAAGGTCCACCTTGAGACAACAGTTTGGGTAATGTATAATTTAAGAGCCAGATGGTTTAGAAGTGAGTAATTCTCAAACAACCATGACTAATTTCATCCAACCAGTTTGCCTCCAGAATATGAAATAATTCCAAGAAACTGGCATCTTAATGAAACACCTGAAATTTGTTCTCTTCTCAATTCACTTGAATGAGCCATTTAATTACACATATTGCATGCTGCTTATAGATAAATCATTACCACAAAGAAAACTCCTGTTTAACATTTATGAATGTGAGGTAAGAAGCTGCAATATCCAATCACTCGTCCTGTTTGAAGTGGAGATGAAGCTTGTTTATTGAATGCTATAGCTTTAAACTCGATGTACAGTCAGAGACTGGTGAACTGGCATTCCTTTGTTTTCAGGTAGGCTACACTAAAGCTCCTCTTTCAATAAGAGGAGTTTTGCACTTTGCATCTCATATACAAAAAAGGGCATTTTAGAGAACCATACACTGAAGGACGATGTTTAGAGAATTCAGAGAATTCCATGGCATGACTCCAAACAACCCACATTGACACCATTCTTTTTAAAGATGAAGATTTTGGTAAGAGAAGAAAAAATATAATAAAATATCCCAGAAGAAGTTTTCTTTGAAAAAGATTACCAATACGAAATCAGTAATGTACTACTATATAATTCTTGTTTTAAACCCTTTGCTACTGCCTACTTATCATTTGCAGCTTATTTTAGATGTACCCGGTAGCCTAAATGAAAACCTCATATTTGACTGAAAAATATAATTTCAACCTATTACATTAATTCAACAATAATGCAAGCAAACAAAGTTTTAACATGCAAGGTGGACATATCATCCTGCTTCCTATAGCTTTATTCAGCTTCAGGCCAGTGGGTGATTTCTGAAATATTTCTCTAGTGGTGAGGTAGGATTGCCGTGGACTCCTGGGGTTTACACCCAAGGCTATTGGCTACAGTGCAGAGGAAAATGAAAGGCAGCCTCAGTACACATCCACATTCTGAGCTCAGCCAGAGAGGGTATCTTCAGTCAAGTCCAGCCCAGGCCTGTACTGGCTCATGGGTAAGTGAAGGAGCCCTGGGCCAAATGATAGGCTCTGTGTAAAATCAGTTGGAGTTGTGTACTACTAGACACATTAACTCCAGCGGACACACAAAAAAAACCTGCATGCACAATCATTGAATGTAGACATATAGATTAATGCAATTCAATTAAAAGTACCAAGCTGGCACTTCACAATGCATCCACATGACTCTTACTTTTCCTTTTCCTGGTTTATAGTTTGCAGTGCTTCCCATAATAAGTTCACAGCATTAGCTTTCAGATTGATTGGAAAATATGAGCACTATCACTGGCCACTTTGGGGCATCTTTGTAATACAAGTCACTTTTAACTCACATGCACCGTAAATTCAAAGAGAATACCAAAACCATGCTATGGCATCACAGCAGTTGCAAAAGCTTCAAGCTAAAGCCATTGGGAGGAAAATATGAAAGTAGTGTGATGTGCAGGATTGTGAGACTGTTCTGTCCATTACAAGTCCCATCTCACACCACCACAAACGCAGGAGGAAACCTGAAGCTGACATTTAATTCCAGTGTTCAAGGTCCAAATTAGGAAAACTGGTGGGGAGTACAGCAGAAGAGTGTGACCAAACAACGCTGGCGATGATGCTGGGACCTGAAGTTGTGGGCAAAATAGCAGCACAAAAGCAATCTGGTTCACTCCACAACTGGTGTTTTATGATGGAGTTCATGTCTGCTGGCTGGAAGATATCAAAATGATCTTGTAAAAAGGATGAATTGTGATTGGGGAATTGACTAGAGAGGCTCATCAAATAAATGCAGCGGTGCCTTTGTAGACTCGATAGAAGACTCGGCATTAAAGAAAGGGTGTGACACTAAGAATGTGCTGAGAATGTGCATCATGTATTGATCCATTCTTGTTCTCTAACAGGGCTAATGCTGGAGTACTTTGGATCACAAGGTGTGTAAACATTTGTAAACATTTCATAGCAACCACTCAATCATCACACTTTACTGTGGAAATGCATTTAGTTTATATTAGTTTTTGGATCCAATCTAAAAAAATTAGTAAACAATATACGGTAAACTTTGAGGTCTACATAGCAAGATAAATACATATTTAAAACTAGTTTCACAGGGCCAGGTGAAATCTTGTAGCAAAAATGTCTAGTGACTACCATGAGAAATGTGGTAAATGTGGTTGGGAACTGATTTTAGGTTGGGAACAAACAAAATGTCTAACTGTCTAAACCATTGCTCTGCCTGAAGCTAATGGAAGGGGGCGTATGCTCATCAGCACTGTCAAATGGATGTGTCCATTGCTATCCCTGAGATGTAGCCCAACTGGTTGCAGCAGGTGATTTGGCCCTAATTACACAGCTCAATTTCACTTAGGACGGTGAAGCGTTGTGAAGTGCTCTCACTCATACATTCTGAATATCACCTCCAATGGGGCTTTGCAGTTAGTTATTTGCCAGCACTATTTCAATTCAGCTTCAAAATCTAAACTTTTTTGTCCAAACTATAAAAATATAATTTACAATCAAAGATTTAATTTTGTGTATCTTCAGTTACAACATCTAAACCTGTTTGTGATTAGAGATGCATAGATATATCGTTCCGATTCGGACCTAAATTACGCCTTTTAATCAGATTTCTCAGTAAATGTAACACAAAATCCCACATTAAAACTCTCCTCTAGTGAATGTACAAAGCCGTTGTAACATTTAGCAGCTAGATAAGCATTCGCTGAAAAAAAAAAGCAAACCTATAAACACTCCACAGATCAAACGCTAGTGCTGTAAAAAGCAGCATTGCCTCTGCCATCATGTTTTGACTTTCAAAGACAGCAAAATAACTGTGACAATTTATTTATTGCCATGATGGAAAAAAATAGTGGGCCCCCATGGGTAGCAAAGCGCCACAGCAGTCCACTGCTCATTACTTACACCTTCTCTTAAAGTGTACTGTTATTTTAAGTGATGAGTAACATCGAAGGAGGTTGTGAAAAGAACAGTAGACTTCAGTTCATTAACAAAAGGGCTAAAAGTCATGTAAGCCAGACTGATACTGTATTTCCTGCTGAACAGCACTCCAGAACTTGTTTTATAAATGCACGTTCCTTTTCTACTAAGGAACCGAAATCTCTTTTGAAAGGATGGCCAGACCAAGGTGTGCCCACAGGCTAGCAGAACACATTGCACTCACTCAGGTACAATCAAATTGACAAGAAGTAAATGTCTACCCTCAGGGTAACAAAAGTGTCTCATTTCAAAGGACATGTTGATCTCATAGACAGGAGATCTTCTAATTGGATCCTCTAATCTTCTAATTAAGCAATAGTGATTGCCGTTGTGAGAGTGTGAGCAGATTGTAATGAAAGAGCTGTGCTCTTGGGCCTATGGGCAGATGGATGACAGATGTGTTATTACAAACCTGTCTGCATTTACCTGTGTCCCTCTAGACCAGAAGCTGTCCTGTGGCTTTGCAGGAATGTAATTAAAAATCTCATTGACCCAATCTTTAGCTGTCACTTAAATGGAAGGCTTGTGTATAATGGTTTATTCCACTGCATCCACTTAAATGTAATTGATATACATTTGTTCTACAGTATAAATCTGGACTTGAATGCATCTTTACAATGAGAGATTGAATTGGAAGTAGAAGTTGTATGCAAATAAGAGAAAGGAGTTTAAACATAAATCAGTATGCCAATAGTTTCTAGCCACTGCAGCCTGCAGCAATTTTCATGTGAAAATTTCAGTACCAAAATGATGTGAAGAAAGAGAGGATGGTCAAGTCAACATTAAAATGTGTCAGAGAGAGTGTTGTGTATTGTCACAGTTATGGAAGCTAGAAAGGTGAAAAAAGTGGAGAAACACTAATGCAGAGAAACTCATTAAAAATATGTGCTGTATCTCACACTTTCAAATGGCCAGAACCTATACTTTATATCTTAGTAGCAAAATCCAACAGAGAAGCCAGGGAGAAATGGTGGAACAGTAACTGACTTTGCTTCCAAGCTGCCCTTTCTTTTCTCAGCATGTGTTCATCATTCCCCTAAGGCTGACCACTCGTCCCCATCAGCTGAAGCCTGGAGATTGTCATAGACAGACCTCACAAAGCCATATTTACAGTGCACAGGGCCAAACATAACTGGGCTGGGGAAGTGATGGAAGTTGGGACAGTAGAATGAGGACAACATTTACAAGATACCTGGATTTGTAGCTTGACAGGTAAGTCTTGACAGAGAACTTCTTGAAATGTACATGCAAGCGTCACATTTGCTACCATGCAACCTGTGTTAGGAAATCTCAATAAATGGTATGTAAATCTAGTCCAAGATTTTTTTTATAATACTGTCTGCCCTTCAGATGACAGAAAACTCTTGGATTGCTGGAGTAGCTGTGTAGAGTAACTCATATCCACAAAAATCCAGCATTATGCAAATCTGAGAACAACACATTCAACACTGCAGTTGCACTGCTCTGAAAGAAGCAGGGGAAGTAGGGGCTAATCTAGGATAAGATGTCCCTTCCAGGAAGCCGTACAAATCTATGCACATGCAGGGTCTATTCCTCAGACGAATCCTTCACTTCCCGTGAGCCATGGGATCAGTGCTAATTCTCCTGCCCAGTCACTGGGAAACTGTTAGACCTGCTCGAGGTGGCCAACTTCATTGTGCATACAGGATCCATGAACTCAAGCTCGACAGCCTGAGCTGTGAGGCGCAGCAATGAGATACCCTCAAAATCTTCCAAATTCCACAATGAGCTTTACGATAGATTAATTAACTTTAACTAGCTGCCTGGTAAGAGGATATTGCTAGAACGATGACTGGAAGCTCTATTTTGTGGATTATGATGAAATTTTTGCCGCTTTTCGGGGAGGTAGTGGGTGGTGATGGGGGGTTTCTGGTATAGCCCATTCACAGTGGGTGTGCCACTTTCTGGTAGAGCAAATGAAAACCTTTGGCTGGCTGAGTAGGAAGCCTGAGGAGTTGCGTCTTTAATACAGTCTTCACATCAAAGCATGTCCATGATAGAGCCAAGACTATATATAGAAAATTACCCCATCGTCAGCATGGGCTTTTTTGGACACTTAAAGTCGCTCTGACATCGAAGCAGAAACTTTCATTCATTCAACATTTTCAGTTCCTGACCAGACTAACTTTTTGAACTGCTTTAAGACTCAGAGCATTACTATAAGGGAATGATACAGGACCCCATATCATATTCCTTGTCATGTTTCACATCAGTCAAATACAGTGAGGAACATAAGTATTTGAACACCCTGTGATTTTGCAAGATCTCTCACTTAGAAATCATGGAGGGGTCTGAAATTCCTTCTGTGGGAGACATAATGTAAAAAAAAAAAAATCAGAAAATCATATTGTATGATTTGTAAAGAATTTATTTGTATTGCACTGCTGCACATAAGTATTTGCACACCTGAGAAAATCAGTCTTAATATTTGGCATAGAAGCCTTTGTTTGCAATTACAGAAGTCAAACATTTCCCTTAGTTCTTGACCAGGTTTGCACTACAACAGGGATTTTGGCCCACTCCTCCACACAGATCTCCTCTAGATCTGTCAGGTTCCGGGGCTGGCGCTGAGCAACATGGAGTTTAAGCTCCTCCAAAGATTTTCAATTGGGCCTGGACATGTGAAGACTTAGAGGAGAGGAACCTTCTGTGCAATGCGTGATTTGAAATCATGACGGCGTAGTGTTCTACCGACAGTAACCTTTGAAACTGGGGTCTCTTCATGTCATTGACCAGCTCCTCCCGTATAGTTCTGGGCTGATTCCTCACTTTTCTTATCATCAGTGATATCCCACGAGGTGAGATCTTGCATGGAGCCCCAGTCTGAGGGAGACTGACCGTCATCTTTAGCCTTTTTCTGGTTGGCAATTGCCCCGTACCCCTTTCCAGCCTTGTGGAGGTCCACAATTTTGTCTCTGGTGTCTTTGGACAGCTCTTTGGTCTTGCCCATGGTAGTAGTTGGAGTCTGACTGAGTGTGGGGTGGACAGGTGTTACTAATGCTACTAATTAGGATTACTAGGTAGCGGTGAACTTCTTAAAGCCAGAGTAACAGGTCTTTGAGAGCCAGAATTCTTGCTGATTGCCAGGTGATCAAATACTTATGTGCAGCAGTGCAATACAAATAAATTCTTTACAAATCATACAATGTGATTTCCTTTTTTTTTTTTACATTCTGTCTCTCACAGTGGGAATGCACCTACCATGTGAATTTCATACCCCTCCATGATTTCTAAGTGGGAGAACTCACAATACAAATTTCCTCACTGTATCATTACATCACATGCAACTATACTACTCTGTTTACATTTCTTCAGGATACATTTCATTGTATGGTGTACTTGTATAAAAAAACAAAAACAATGCCAAATAAAGAATCCTGAATCTTCAATGTTGAATCTTAAAATGACAGTGTGGAACATTAGTTACTGACAGAGAAAAAAAAAGAGACAATATTTCTGTTAATTACCAAAGCCAGGGTATCCCTGAGGCCCCCTGCTCTACCCCAGGTAGCTCCTTACCAAATTTGTTTACCTGTATGTAGTTTGGACTATATTAGAACCTTTGGAATCATGTTTGTGCTTAGGAATCTTTACCCTTTTGCTTTGCCTGTTGTGAGTCCTGAGGAGGGCATTCCTACATTGAAATTTATTGTATGATGCTAATAAACATCTAATCACATCTTTACAGTAATGAATGCAACAATAAAGTGTTTGTAAAGTCTTCCTCTGCATTTAACCCATTCATCAAGTTAAACAGCTAGCAACCAGGAACCAGGAGCACCCAGGGAGCAGAGTGTTGGGATGGTACTTTGGTTAAGGGTACCTCAGATGTGGTTAACAGTCTTGGGCATCAAAACCACAACTTCCTGATCACAAGGCAAACATCCTAACCACTATGCTACCAGCTGGGTAGATTAGTGTCTGCTGGGGAATCAGTTTAATACCATAGGCACAAGCTCGTTCTTTTTATTTTCAGGTTAAACACACCAGAGTGGTCCTCTATGTTCTGTTCACCATTTAGTGAAGTGAAGTGAAAGTGACCATTTGTCATACGTGAACACACCACAGCACAGCACACAGTGTGAACAGCACGAAATTCTTCCTCTGCATTTAACCCATTCACCAAGTGAAGCAGGGGGCAGCCAGGAACACGGCTGTTTGTGGGGACATGTGTGGGGACGGTACCTTGCTCAGGGTACCTCAGAGATGCCTAGCCGTTTTGGGAATGTCTTAGTTGTGAGGAAAAAAGAGCAGGAAGAGCATGTGTGTTTGTGCACAGAAGCCTTCCCAGTTCACAGCCTTCCCAGTTCACAGACTAATTACTGCAGCATATGGGCAGCACTTGCAAGGGACCTGCAGGTGGTCCTGAAGTCCTCCTCCCAGCACTGTCAACCAATCTTGCTCCAATCTTGTTCGTGGACCCAGCACACAGCAGTGGAAAGCACTCTGGAAGGCAACACATAAGCCTATGAAACCATTAAGCTATGCTCATGAAAGGAAAGAAATAACGAGAAAACATAGAGCAAGGAATAAGTCAGTGAGCAAGCTATCCTTGAAGATATGGCAGAACTTGTTCCCACTGATTGATGAAAGCTCTGGCTGTAACGGGGTCCACATGTGACAGTTTGAGGATATTAAAGGCGAAAACTATTCTGCTTCACCCGCTGCTGTCTAGCTGAGAGCAAAGTGGTCATTATCCCGCTGCATTCTGCTATGGTGCTCCCTGTGGTTCAGAGTCTGCTCAATTATCTCCTCCACGTGCGCCCAGCCTGACAGGCATGTTGGCGGGTGTGTCCTTTCTGGATACATAGTGTTCACCTTTCTGGATACAGGATTAGATTGCAGACCCCACCGCTGCTCCAGAGCTGTTACTCACCTGCCCTTTCTCGGCCAGTGGACGGCAGGGAATGAAAGTGCAAAAACAGACCATGGCAGTATGTTCTTGGTCATGGATAACCCAGACATAATCCTGGTGAATAAGGGAGACTAACCAACCGCCGGCATAAATGTGCCATAGAGCAGGAGCAAAGCAACTAGAATGTTATCTTTAGCAATCTCAGCCCTGCAAAGCCCCGAGGGCAGTCTTTTTCCCCTGCCAAACAAAGGGCAGTCATTTTCCTTATTACCATGACTGCTATTTATAAGGAACAAGCAATAGTACACAATGCTTGTCCTTAGCATTCTGCCACCACAGATATACAGCCTTGGTGCATCAAAAAATGCATTTATTTTTTGCCATCTTTGAAAGGAATTTAAACTTGAACCTTGGAGCCATTCAATAACACAGGCTTTATTCTACCACAAGGGCAGGGCAGAGGTATTGTCATGGCAACAGTTATAACAGGATGATGGAGAGATGGTTAAAATAGTCACTTTCAGCATGTAAAACAGCCCTGTATCAGTGGCAGCTTAGTTCGTGTCAAACAGGGGCTTAGATTTATGGGTGAGCGGAGAGAGAGAAAGAGGGAGAGAAAGTGAGAGTGTATGTGTGTGTGTGTGTATGTATTTGTGTAGGTGGGGTAGGGGGTTTGTGGGATGGCTCCAATAAGCCAAGGCTTAATTTTGTCTTTGCACACTTTCTATTCATATGTTTCTAGAGCCCACTATTCATTTGATCAGCTTTGTTTCATTAAAACATTTTTGACATAATTCATGAATTGGTATTATCAAAATTTAAACAGATATTTGGTTAAAGTACATGGAAAATAAGAATCGCTATTTTCATTCTTTCAAAGGGATATAAAAGCTTAACTTTACTTGAACAACCTTGTTTCTCAGCACATAGTAATTTCTTATCTAGTGGGATCTGGCACACCACACAGAGCAGTTCCTCAACACCTGGATTAATACTGATGTGCTCGCAAATAACTAATCACTGAGTGGCTGGTGGAGATACACAGGCCATATATTTATTGAGACACAGCTTACCATGCTGTGGGGAACAAATGGTGATGAAAAAGAAAAAAAAAGAAGCAAAGACACATGAGACAGCATTCGCCTGGGACCTCTCTAGTTTAATGAAAAGGAGGGGTACTAGATGAAAGGTCCTCTCTATTTGCTGCTATGAAAACATTAAATACTGTACATCAGTTTACGTGAGACAGGAGCGATTAATAGCAGGTGCAGACATTGGGGCTATAGAGCAGGTAGATGACAGGGACTGTGATGTGCTGACAAGTATTTGATTTATCTCACCCAGAGAGCCATGAATTTTCCAATGCATAGTTGCAGTATGATCTATATTCTGGCTTTAGCTGTGACCAACACCACATCACACGAAATCTGACAATATAGACATTATAGTTGGAATCTTTCCAAAAGGGCAGAGGTCAAGAGCATGAAACCCCATTCTCTCTCACACACACACACACACACACACACACACACACACACACACACACACACACACACACACATTGTTTTTTCCTGGTGATGGATGAGACAGCAAGCATAACAGGCAATACAACCAAAAATACTCAAATGGGACTACTTTCACTCGTAATGTGCTAGCTACACTTCACTGCTTTCTGTTCCACACACACACACACACACACACACACAAACACACACACACATACACCCGACACCAGCTGAAAACCTCACATTCCTTGAACAGCTTGTTGCTAGGATACACCAGAGAGAGTAAAAAAGACTGTTATCAGAGAAGGGAGAAATTTCTCAAATGGTGAAAGTAGTGCACCAAAGAAAATAAGATGGTAAACAGAGTATGTGCTCAAGCAACAAAAGACAACCACATACAAATGGTCACTTGCAAATGAGTGATTGTTCAAAGAGTGCCTTGTGCATGTTTGATCTCTCTGTATGCATGTACTCCTTTTCTGCGTGTGAAGCGTGATTTGATAAACAATATATTTTTGTTCCTGACAGTCTGGTATGGTATCATAGACCTGCTGAACATATTTCTGGAATGTTATCTTTTGTGTGAATTTTATCACGAGATAAATGTGTCTTTCTTTCCAAAGAAAGGTGTGATATTTCCAGCACAAACAAGGTTTTTAACATTACCAGAAATTCATGTCAGGTCAGGACATTAATTCCACAGCCAGATTAAAGAAAAGCATAGCAGACATTTCACAAACAAGGCATTTTATGCCTATTCAGATAATCAGGAGAGAAAGTAGTAGAACATGCATGTTACCAAAACAGCCCCCTCATCACACTTAAACAAACTCTATAAAGAAATGACTCATGTTCACAGATATTTAAAGCAGTGCATTTAAAACCACATTGCATTGCATGATAAAATATCATCCCACCTTCTGTTCCTTTGAATACAAAAGTGCTTTGCGAGGACATTTGCTTCAGATTTTTATTTTATTTTTTCCTCAGTAATATCTTGCAATACATCAGTGCTAAGGTGATCTAACAGCACAAGGTAAACACTATTCTTGTAACATGGTATTGAGTAAGGCAATGAACTGCGCCATGGCTCAATTATAGCCTGGCTCCATGTACTTTTTCCATCAACTATATTGATTCTCGTGTGAATATGTGCCAAAAACTTTAATTTGCATTTTCCATGTCCATATGAACATTACTCACTTTAATGTTTTTGCTTTTTTTTTCAACAAAAAAATGCAATTCCCCACACTGAAAAGTTTTAGCATCAGGATCACGAGGAGCATCTCTGTGTACAGGGTGGGGAAAGAAAGATGCAACATGAAACCTGACTGTGTTAATTAAATTATCTGATGCATGTCATCAAGTGGAAAGAAGTGATTGCAGACTATTATTGAATTCTGTTGTACTAAATTTTACACATTTACACAAGCATTTATCACCACAAGTTAAATAGAGCTGTGATTAAACAAAAGGATTATGCAGGTATTGTAAAATATTACAAAGCCTGTTAGCTATGCAAATGGAATCCTTTATTTTGTCATTGTGTGTAGTGCCAGAATTCCGAGGTGGGGTACTATCTGCGTTCGGGCAAGCGAAAGGAAGACGTCCTTCTTTTTTCTCAGCAAAAAGCAGCCATTTGGGCATAATTTAAATTCAAGAAATATGATTGCAGGCAGATTAAGAGAGTATGATAGAAAACAGCATGAGGAGTCATGGGGCACGGTGTCAACAAGGACTTACCGCCCTATGCAATAAGATGGATATGTGATTTGGCCTGGAATTACTGGGTGATTGCACCCATTAGAGCTCCAAAACTGAGCTTCTGGTCAAAAAAGAGGGGTTAGTGGTAATGACCAGTGGATGAGGAAATGTACAACATAGACAAAACAAACCGAGGTGGGACAAACACAGGAAAGACAAATGGACAGAATTTATTGTCAATTTAAACATTTCTACCGGGTGTCGGCACTGAAAAGTAATGCTCTGAATTGTCTTAATTCAGTTGTGTATTTCGACAAAAGTAAAATATATTAGCACTTTTTGGACTATCTTTCCAATTATTGGTTATATATAAATGATGTGACTTTAATTAATCAAAAGTGGGACACGTTTTCATGCACCAAGAACTCCAACTTTGAAACTGATTATGCTGGGCCAATGAGCAAAAAAGCTGAATAATAAGCAAAGTCAATTACATTTCACTGGTTCATGTCAGTCAAAGAGCAATGCGGTTATAAAGCCTATTCATCCCACATTCTCTGCTATCCCACTTTTGCTGAAACTCACACTATGCTTCTGCCTTAAGTTCAGGGCATTTAGTTTTTCTCTCCAGTGTCTCCTGCCTGCACTAAGCAGAGTTCTGAAATCAGCAGGCATGCAGAGCCAGGCATGCTGGGCTTTAGTAGAAGAGAAGGAGGGAGAGGGTACCAACCGTGAGCAGTGGGTTCAGAGCTGGGCGCAGTGTCTGAGTGCGGTGTGCGGAGGAACAGTGGTGGGAGGAGGTAGGAAAAAGGAGGTATGGCATGCAAAATAAACAAATGAATAAATAATCAAAAATGGATACAATAAATAAGCATTTCAAGACAATTCCACATAAACAATACCTTCCAATAAGTCCAAGGAAAAACAAATCAACAGGTAAAAAAGGTTTACAGATAAAACTCATCATACATCGAATTAAATAGAGCATCACAACACCACAGGCAGCACAAGGACACCCTTTGAAAAGGACACATTTTAGTATGATGGTGCAGTATGGATTGCATCCTGCAACATTAATATGAACTGTCAATAAATAAAGGCACATAACACATTTACACCCATTTTTGGATATTTCTGTAACCACAAAACAAAGAATTCTCAAGTTAAATATTTGCATAACACCTTAACACAAGGGCCTGTGAAACAATTAATTTTCCATATACATACATACATACATATCCAATTCAATCCAGTCCAATCCAACTGTATTTGTTAAGCACTTTTGTAAACACAAAGGACCAAAGTGCTGTGTATGATACAATATTGTGGCGGGCAGGAGGACCACGTGGGTTGCACGGGTGGGGTGCGTGGATTTTGGCGGGCAGACTGGGGTGAATTACAGGGTGATTAGCTGCACCTGGGCTCATCACCATAGAAACTGGCGGGTTTTTGGGGTGGTATATAAGGGGAGGGCGGTGCTTAGGCATTGTAGTTGGTGTTGGGGAGAGTTCTGAGTGTATTGTGTGGAGGAGAACTAAAAATAAAAACCGCTAAAATGGAATCTCCTGCTTTGGTGTCGCCTTACTCTACTGCTCGTCACAGTGGTGTCAGGCGTGGGATTGAAGCGCTTCAAGAGAAGGCGGACACCTGGAGAGAGCAAGAAGGAGAACCGAAGCTCACAGAGGTGGTTGTCGACACGCCCGAGAGGGGGCTGGCACACCCCGACAGCGCGAGTGTTACGCGGCGAGGAGCGAGCCTCGTCCCCACCTCAGAGTGTGGCCAAGCAGAGCAAGGGGCGGTGGAGAGACCACAAAAGACGGTCAAGCTGTCCAAGTTCAGTGGGAAAGAGCCACTGGAACCTTACCTGGCACAGGTTCAGCTGGTGACCAAGCACAATGGCTGGCAACCGGCAGAGGCAGCCATTCATCTGGCGATGGCTCTGGAGGGAGAGGCGCTCAAAGTTCTGGTCAACAAGCCCCTGGAAGAGTGCGGGGACCTTGAACAGCTGGTGGCGGCTCTCGGACAGCGTTTCAGCGAGCCAGCCAGAGAGGAGAAAGCCCGAGTCCAACTCGGGGAGAGGCAGCGTCAGACTGGCGAAAAGTGGGGAGTGCTCGTGGGGGACCTCAAAAGCTACGCACGCCAAGCCTACCCGAGCTTCCCAGCGGCAGCCCAAGAGAAACTGGCGCTGCACGCATTCCTACAAGCGCTCGTGCCCAGCGGTCTACAGCAGCATGTGTGTCTTCATGCCCCCACCACCCTGCTGCAGGCCCTGGAAGAAACAGAGCGCGTAGAAATCATACTGAACAGCCAGCCGAGAGTGTCTCCCCCCCTGTAGAGTCGCAGCTAGTGGAGCCGAGCCGGAGGAAGCCCCAAAGCAAGCCACAGAACACCGCATAATTGGTGAGAAACTCCCAGAGACAAGACTGTGTTTCTGCTGCAGTTGAGCGGGGCACATCGCCTGCTACTGCAATGAGCCACCAGCAGAGGAAAAGACCAAGAAACCGCCGGGAAATGCCGAGTGGGTGCACCGTCCGTTTCTTCCCAAGCCCCTCTAAAGAAAGGTACACAGCATGTGGGACTGTTAGGGGACCCGGAAGGTCTCCGCGTCAAATGTACAGTCGAAGGGGTCCGCTGCAGAGTGCTGGTCGACACGGGCTCCACTATCACCATAGTCCGTCCCGGGGTTCTACCACAAGCACAGCACCCGAGTCCGCCCGGCTGGGAAACAACGACCGTGCGGCTCTCAAATGTGACAGGCGACAAAGCCGTGATGAAAGGGAGGCGGCAGCTGACCCTCGTTGTTCAAGGGGTGAAAGTGGAGCATGAGGTATGGCTATGGATGTGGTGGAGGAGTGTATCCTGGGCATGGATGCATTGATCAAGCTGGGGGGTGATTGAGGGCCGGGGTGATTGGGGGCTGGGGTGATTGAGCCTTCAGACAGTCTATGGGCAGCCCCAGCCATGCTGGTGAGGAAAAAAGATAACAGCTGGAGGTTCTGCGTGGACTACCGGCACCTGAACCAGGTAACTACGAAGGATTCTTACCCTTTGCCGCGTATAGATGACACGTTAGATGCAGTGGGGGGGTCAAGGTGGTTCACGTCGCTAGATCTCCGGAGCGGGTATTGGCAGGTCGAGTTAGCTACTGAAGCTAAACCCAAGACCGCATTTACTATTGGGCATGGCCTCTGGCAGCTCAAAGTCATGCCATTTGGGTTGTGTAACAGCCCAGCCACTTTCGAACGGTTAATGGAGCACGTGTTAGGGCGAATACCACACAGTAAGTGCATCATGTATCTCGACGACCTTTTGTTCCACGCGAAAATCTTTCGCGGAGGCAGTGGAGAACCTCCGGGAAGTGCTGGGGGCGATTCGAGCGGCAGGACTAAAACTTAACCCAAAAAAATGCGCGTTTTTCTGCCAGAAAGTGGCTTTCTTGGGGCATGTGATTAGCAGCGAGGGGGTAGCGAGCGACCCGGAGAAGGTAGTGGCGGTGTGTGACTGGCCCACACCACGTAGTGTAAAAGAGGTGGAGTTTCTTGGGGCTCGCCTCATATTACAGGCGCTTTGTGCGGGGGTTCACGGCGGTGGGGAGACCTCTACATCGGCTGACGGAAAAAGGTAAGGTGTTTAATTGGACGGGAGAATGCGACGAAGCATTTGGCAAGCTGCGTAAAGCGTTGGCGGAGGCGCCGGTTCTGACAAGCCCGGACCTCACAAAGAAATTTGTGGTCGACACAGACGCAAGCAAGGGAGGTATTGGCGCGGTGTTGTCCCAGATCACGGAGGAGGGCGAACAAGTCGTGGCCTACTATAGTTGTGCTCTGAGCCGTCCAGAGCGCAACTATTGCGTGACGCGAAAAGAACTGCTCGCAGTGGTGAAGAGCCTGCGGCATTTCAGGCCGTATGTAGGCGGACGAGCCTTCATACTCCAAACCGACCACGCTTCGTTAACGTGGCTACTTAGCTTCAAAAACCCAGAAGGTCAGCTCGCGCACTGGATAGAGACATTACAAGAATATCACTTTGACGCACAGCACCGACCGAAGCGGCAGCACTGTAATGCAGACACGCTATCACGCCGACTGTGCAAAGTAGATGCGTGCCGACACTGCGCGTGGGCTGAGGAAAGGGTGCTGAGCGGCGAGTCACGGGGCGTAGAAGCGGTCCAGCTGGACCAGGAGATAGATGAGGACAGCTTAAGGCACGCAGGAAAATGACCCTGTCCTTGGGCGAGTGCAGGGTTTGCTTGCGGAGGGGCGTCAGCCAGTGTGGGAGGAAATCACAGCTGCCAAAACCGAACTGTAGGTTCGGGGCGCCGGAGGAACTCCACAGCAACCAGGGTCGGATCTTCGAAGCCCAGCTGATGGCCGAGGTGTGTGTGAGGGTGGGGGTCCACAAAACCAGGACGACCCCGTTACATCCTCAAAGTGATGGTTTGGTGGAGAGGTTTAACCACACCTTGGCCACCCATCTGGCAATCCTGGTTGCTGATCACCAGCGCGACTGGGACTGCCACTTACCACTGGTGCTGTGGGCTTACCGGACCGTCATGCAGGACAGCACCCAGTGCACCCCAGCAGCGCTTATGTCTGCTGGGAACTGCAGACCCCAGTGGACCTGGTGTTTGGGCCCCCCCCAGAACCTGAACTCGTTGGACCACCCGGGCTGGACTATGCTCAGCGGTTGCAGGAGCGCCTCCGGGTAGTCCACGCTTTGGCGCAAGAGAACCAAGGGGGGGCCACTGCCAAACAAAAGCGTGCCTACGACCTGCGCAGCCATGGCCGGGACTTCCAGGTTGATGAGCGTGTCTGGGTTTACTACCCCTCCCGGAAAAAGGGAGGGAGTCCAAAATTGGATTCACACTGGCGGGGGCCGGCTCGCGAATGGGTGAGATGTTCTACAGGTTGCGAGTGGATGGCTGCAGGAAAGCGGTGGTCGTCCACCGGGACCGTTTGGCACCCTACCACCCAAAGGACACTGGGGAAATGGACATTGGGGAAACAAACACTGGGGAAACGGTCAGTGGGGAACCGGACATCGGGGTTGCGGACACTGTGACTGTGCCAGGGCCTCCGAGGGGTCCAGGGAGGACCCAGAGACAGCACCGGCCTCCTGCCCACCTTCAAGACTTTCAGGTGGGTGTTGTCGTGGCCGAGAACGGCTCACGGCTTGGCGAGGGGCTGTGTGGCAGGCAGGAGGACCACGTGGGTTGCGTGAATTTTGGCAGGCAGACTGGGGTGAACTACAGGGTGATGAGCTGCACCCGGGCTCATCACCATAGAAACTGGCGGGTTTTTGGGGTGGTATATAAGGGGCGGTGCTTAGGCACTGTAGTTGGTGTTGGGGAGAGTTCTGAGTGTGTTGTGTGGAGGAGAACTAAAAATAAATACCGCTAAAATGGAATCTCCTGCTTTGGTGTTGCCTTACTCTACTC
>JBBIGB010000022.1:4038460-4051737 GCA_037577075.1 Alestopetersius hilgendorfi | reverse complement strand
TTACACAAGTCCCACTAAACAAGTACATGCAATTGATAAACATATATCTGACATTTCATACATAAAAACTGGTGATGATAAAATAAGAAAATCATGGTAAAACAACAGAAACATCTAAACTGCTCGGGGAGTTCACATACTTTCAAGCAGCACTGTATGTCTATGCAATTATGAAGGTCAAACCAGTAAAGCAAGGGAAATGAAGTTGACCAAAGCAGTGCCAGCCCGTAATTTCACATTCATTGTACATTTTTTAATTTAATATCATTTCAGTACTTTGCTTACATGCAATAATTCTACAAAATATATTTTATACAGACAATTGGGATAGAATAGAAATTCACACAATTAAAGCCAAATATGTTATTTTTTCTTTCTTTCAAGGTAGACATCATACACTCTATTCATCAAGATGGGATTTTACCCATTTACCAGGATTACACAGTGAAATATCCAATTTCATTCCATATATATCAGGTTTCATTCAATATGTATTGAGTTTCATTCAATATATATCCCTGTTCATTCCCTATATATCAGGTTTCATTCCATATGTATCTGCTTTCATTGCATATATATATCTGCTTTAATTTCATATATATCAGGTTTCATTCCATATGCCCATTATTCGTGGGGGTTATGTTCCACGAGCAGCCATGTATAATGAAAAAATGTGTTTTTGGGGGAAAAAAATGCCTTAAATGCCTTTTTGGCACAACAATGGGCCTCAGGATCTCATCACGGTATCTCTGTGCATTCAAAATGCCATCAATAAAATGCACCTGTGTTCGTTGTCCATAACATACACCAGCCCATACCATAACCCCACCACCACCATGGGCCACTCCATCCACAACGCTGACGTCAGTAAACCGCTCACCCACACAATGCCACACACTCTGTCTGCCATCTGCCCTGAACAGTGAAAACTGGGACTCATCCATGAACAAAACGGCTCTCCAACGTGCCAGTCGCTATCGAATGTGAGCATTTGCCCACTCAAGACGGTTACGACGACAAACTGCAGTCAGGTCCAGACCCCGATGAGGACGACGAGCATGCAGATGAGCTTCCCTGTTCATTCATTCATGTGCCAAACTTAACTGAAATGTTTACAGTAAAATATGTGTAATTTATTTAGATGAATTAATATGGGAGCTTGTAATTAATTAGATTTTTTCTGTGCATAAAATATTTATTGAACACATATTGAAGTAAATATATTTCTATAGGTGCTATTAACATGAAATTCTCTCGAGACATCAGTAACAACCCATAAAATTCACATATTCAAAGAAATCAAACCATAGATGTTTATAGATTAAGTTATGTGATAAAGTGGAAAGACACAAGAGAACACATGACAAAAGGAAGGTTTGGAAAGTCATGACACCGGCTGAAATTTATCAGTAAGTTGAAAGCAATTCTGCCTCTTAGTGCAAATTAATATCAGCTGGTTCAGTCCCAACTGATGGCATATAAAAAGGTGTTTCATTACCAAGGTGTCACACAAGAAACATCTCATGATGGGTGTCATGGAGTGAGCCATGATGCTTATGCAGCACACATAGGCAGCTATTTGCTGGCAATTTTAACATCCCAGCTGACCCGTCACTAGTGATTTCTTATTGTTAATACAGTTTGCTCTAACTTATTATAGGTTACCCAACTCTGTTGGAAAAGGCATACCAGCATGTCTACATGGCATTGTGTAGACAAACACATCAGCTGTTAAAAATATTTCTTTATTTGTTTAAACTGTAATTAAATCCATGTTTACTCTACTACTGTACCACTATTCAAACTGTGTAGCTTCCTGGGTCTTGTGGGGAATCTGAGGAACTGCACCACTTGGGTTTAAACAGAGATGTTGGATGGGTTAAACCATTTTGATGGTGGTGTTTTAATTCTTGCACCTAAAACTGTGATTTGTCTACATTTAAGGCCTTTGGGTGAAAGAGAGTGATGATTTTGTGTTGTTGTTTGTTTTTATTGTTTATTTAATTTCTAGTTTTTGTATACCAATTTTGATATTCAGTTAATTGATTATTTTGATAGTGGGGTTGTCTAATTGGCAGGGCTGCAACTAGTTTGGGGCTGTATAAAGCTCTGTGGCCTCAGTATGTGAGAGAGTATGGAGAAGGTGACATGTCTGTTTAGTATAGGAAATTTGGTGCAGGGTCTGTAGAGATGTAGCCTGGCTAACTTACCTTCCTTTACCTTACCTTTATTTTTGGACAGTGTTTGTTTGGTATTTATACACTATTTTTAGATGGAAATATATTTGAAGGGAACTTTTTAAGGGAAAAAAGAGAACAAGGAAAATAAAAAGAGCTTGTGGACCACTTTTGCCTACTCCTCGAGCCAACCATTCAGTCACTAAAGGAAAAACCTAAGAGCTTTCTCAAGACCTTCACAACAAAATATGTTGCAAAACATACTGATGACATTGGTTACAGAAGACTTTCTAAACTACAGAAGGTTCCAGTTAGCACTGTGGTGACCATAATCCAGAAGTGGAAAGAACATAATTTCACCATATACCGGCCACTGGCATGCTTCATACACCTGAAGGAAGTATGAATGGAAAATGTACCGAGACATTCTTGATCAAATTCTGCAGCCATCTACAAGGTTGATGAAGATGAAACGAGGTTGGTCGTTTCAGCAAGACAATGGCCACACACATAAAGCCAGGGAATCTCTAAATTGGTTTCAGAGAAAGAAAATGAAGCTGCTACAATGACTCAGCCAATCACCAGACCTGAATCCTGTTGAAAATCTATGGAAAGAACTAAAATTCGTAGAAGGGCCCCAATGAACCCTCAGGATTTGAGGACTGTGTGGAAGAATAGGCCAAAATAACAACTGAGCAATGCATGTGACTAGTTTCTTTTGAAGCTTATCATCACCAACAAAGGCTTTCATACGAAGTATTAAATACATTTCAGTTGGCGTGTTTAATACTTTTTCCCTGTGTCATTCCATTTTATTACACATAACATAATTTATGGATGTCTATGGTTTGATTTCTTTGCATGTGTGGGTTGTTACAAACATCTGATGAGATTTTCATGTTGGCAACTTTTAGAAATATATTTGCTTTCTGGTGGCGCTCGCCCCATGATCAGGAAGTCATGGGTTCGATTCCCAAAACTGCTCAGCACCACTGAGGTACCCAGAGCAAGCTACTGTCTCCACAAACTGCTCCCTGGGCGCTGTGTTCCTGGCTGCCCACTGCTTCACTTGGTGAATGGGTTAAATGCAGAGGAAGAATTTCGTGCTGTGGTCTGCTCAGGTATGACAAAATGTTCACCATCACTTAGAAAAATGATGATGTGTTTAATAATTATTTTACTCTAAATATTACATATTCATATTCCAGATTGTATATTATTGTACATTATATTGTTCAGTACATTAGAAAAAATGTTTATACTTTCATTCTTATTATAAGTATTGGTCCTACATTGGTTTGGGGGAAGTGTAGGATGATTAAGGCAGGTATTTTGTACAGTGCTAAAATTAAAACGCTAAACAAAACTACATTTGGAGTAAGTGGTACATTATTCATTATTCTCTTACACCTGTCATTCTTAAAGTGTATCTGGTCACTCTTCCTGATTCTCTCCAGCAGTCTTTACAATGCAGTGACTAACTGGTCGAGGGACACAAGAGATCAGGGGGCACCCTAGATATTAGACCCCTGGAAAAGTGGCCATGCAAAGAGCTACAGGAATGTTAAGTAAATGTCAAATGTCATAAGAATAACATCGCATTGAATTGTGTGGGTCTTGCCAGGCCTTTTGAAGGCCACACGGCTTGGGTTGGAGATGTCCATGTCATTGCTTTGCACTCCTGCCCCCAAGGTAAGGTTAATCGTTCAAACCAGAGGAATGCATTAAACATGAGTTAGCCCAACATGAGAGTGGCTTTCTACTCCAAAATGATAGCAGCATTAACTTGGGGGTCTGCGTGCATGAGCTGAATTAATGACTCCCCAGTGCTTTCTTTACATTCTTAAATAACACTTCACACAGACCTGCCTGCAAAAGGCCTGTTAGTTATGAATATGTCATGTTACTGTGTGCATTGATGACGAATAGACAGAGGAGGACATAAGAAAGGGAAGAAAAGAAGCATCTTTAGTATTATGATCACTATAAAAAGATTTGATCTGGAAATAGCAGTCTCAACATAAACATCTCCTATTTTGGTGTCCGCTTGGTCAGACCTCACAGCAAGGGCAGAAAACGAGAGCATGCTTCTTGTGCTAGGATTTTTGGACATGATTAGTAGGCTCTTACTCCAATATTCCAGGGCCAAACAGTAGCCTCAGCCAACTTCACACCCAGCAACAAGGCATGGTTTGCACGTCTTCCATGCAAAACTAGCAAAAAGTCTGGCCTTGTATTGTACATTCACTCTCTTAGAGCTCATGCTCTCCCAGGCACTACAGGCACTTCACGATTCACAAATCCACTGCCTGTGGTGTGTTAAATTAGACATCATAAGTGAGCTTCATTAAAGCATAATCATCAATAGTATACAAATAACAAGACAGAAAAGGGGAAAACCAAACAAGTTTTCCCAAGCAGAAAACACTAAAAGTATTGCACAGAATGACTAAATTCATGGTGTTGCCTATTTTTTTCCTCTCTGCCTTTTCTTTTCCAGGCATGGAAAGCAGATTGGGTAGCAGTGGCTGCTAAACTGGGACAACCTTAAATGGGTAGGAGTGGCAGCTGAACTGGGACAACCTTAAAAAGCCACAAACTCAGACCAGGGACCCTTCTGGTTGCCATTGCCAGAGAGGGCTGGAATGAGAATGTACCTGATCCATAATAGGGAGGGATTTATGGTGTGTTTGTTAGGCCGTGATTAGACACCACTGCTGCCAGTCTGATAAGCTCCCTCATTGATGGGAATATTCACCCCAGTGTCCTCTTGCAGGAGGGGAGATGGAGAGGGGGAGAGATAGACAGGGAGAGGGATCACCTTCCCCACCATCCACAGCCTCCATCAGCCTCTGACTTTCAAGTGACTTTTGAAGTTTCCTGAATTTGAAGTGCACTTATTCAGAAATGCCACAGCTACCCCATGAGCAAAACTGAGCTTGTCATCCACCTGGTTTGATATTCGACGTGCGTGCTGGACTCCTTTCACCATTCACAATAATCTTGGGGATTAATTTCACCACCCTAGCGAAGAATTCAACAGTATGGCCAAAAGGGCTGGTCTTTTAATGGATATTTTGAGGCCTAAATGTTCCCTCCTCCTATGGGTGTGGATTTTTCAGTCATTTAGTATATAGACTGCTGACTGTAGGCTACAAAGAGAAGTTTAAATAAGATCTGCCAGGCCCTCAGGTAATTAAAAGGTTAGGAGAGAGCCGTCTCTTTTCCACCTCAAAGGGGAACTGGACAGAAAGGGCATAAGGTGGTCAACATAGCTTCTGCTTAACAGTGGGTTTCTGAACAGCATGCCAAAGCAGTGGTTCTCAGAAGAGAAATGTATTGCTCAACACAACACAAAAGACTAAGTAGAATAATCCCTTAGAATGCAAGCATCAGGTATCCTTGCTGGAAGAGCAATTAATTGTAAATTTTCATTAAACAGCAAAACAACTCCTTATATGGAAGCTCCACCAGTTTGTGTTGATGCTTGAGGTGTCAGACATCATGCTTGTTTGGTGCTTGTTTCATATAGATTTATTTTTAAAATCATAACCGCTACTGGGGCTTACAAATGGCAAAACATGCAAATGCCCATGAACAAAAATGTCCACATTTCTTTTATTTTAGGTCTTAGAACCCAAAAGAACATTCAGGGTAGACTAAGCCCACAAATGGTACACAGAGTCAAGGTGCAGCAAGCGGCAAGTGTTTAGAATAGTAAATACCCGGTTTTTAGCTGTTGAAATCATATTTTACTAATGCTCTAAATCTTACAGTTGACAGTTACCAGTTACCTCTGCTTTCAATGATGTTCTCTTTACTGTCTCCTACCTGAGCTCATTTGCACACCAAATAATGCATGGGATTTGAGCCCTAAATTGTCTGACACATATCCTGAATATTTCCATGAAAGGCTGTGTACTGATAAAGAAAGGAATTTCTCCTTGTCTATGTCTATATAAAATAAACTATGTTTAATACCCACTTAAATCAAAGAGGACATTAACAGAAAAAGAGTGAGAGATGACTCACACAGCCATTTGGTGAAAGATTTAAAATGGAGTGTCAGAGAGCAGAAAAAAAACATTTAGCAATCAATACTGCTCCCTAAACAATCGACTCGACAGAAACCATGAAGCTTGGTGTCAAACAAAAGATTGCCTATAATGGGGAATGAACTGGAGGGAGATTACATTTGTAATAAATATATTAAAAATATATACCCCTTGAACATTTTTGCACAAAACAAATGGATGAGTACAGATCAGAGGCAGTTTGATGTGGAGTTTTTTCATGGACAAGGTGCACTGACAAAACTTGACAAAAATGACAGGGGCCCAAAGTCATAACTAGGATTTACTGTTTCTGATATCTATCCATCAATGCATTACTGAGAGGCGTGAGAGAGACTAATTTTTTCCAAACATTTTCACAGAATTCAGAAAAGAAATGACCGACCATGCTTAGTTTCAGAGAGAACACAATACCGCCAAGCCCCACCTCCGCCAATCCTTGCTTTCTACTTAATTAAATCAGCCTTCCCACTTGTACCCAAAGGGTCAAATGGAATACTAAAACATATCCATTCTACTAATGACATTACAGAGAACAGGGCAGGGGGGTGGACACTTTAATCCCCAGTATCAGCCCACACAAAAAACAGAGTGGCCACTGCACTGCCATTAGCTACATATTTGTCCCAAACATAGGAGCTCCTAGCTTCTCTCATTGCTGAGAGATATGACAAGCCCAGCCATTGATATTTAGCAAGCTTTCATTCTCCTCTTTCATTCATTTTTTTTGCAGTGCAGTTTCTGTCATGGCACAGTGATTCGCCACCTGATGCTACATTGGCAAAGTCAAGACTTTCAAACAAGTGTTTCGCCTCACTCTGTAAACAAGATACTGCCTGAAAAGATTATGCACTGGGGTGTTTTTTTTTTAATTTATCTGCTGGGGAAATGCAGCAATGATGCATTTTAGCACTAGCCCAACTACATTGAAACACTTAGCACTTAGAGAGTAGGAGATGCTGAACCCAAACAATACACTCTCTCAGTGATGGGAGCTGCCACTGCCTGCTGCATGGAGCATATACCAGGTAACGCTTTGACTCAGTCTCTGTTTCAGGGTGTGCTTAGCTCTTGTAAAGCCATATTTGATAATTTTTCCTCATAAATGCCCCTATAATGTTTATGTTGCTTCCTGTAACTTCTATTGACCACTGAGTATTAAAGAAGCTGCTTCTGCTACTGTGCATTTAAGACTGACATATGTATGTTTGTGGTTATGATCACACACTTGATTTCACAAATTGTAAGATGTTGCTAAATTGTGTAGCTCCCTTTTTTCTGATACCATAAGAAAAAAGGAGGTACAAACTCTCAATTTAACGAGATCTAAACAAATTTAAGTGCATTACTGGCATTCACAATTAGATCACATACAGATAAAAATTAGACCACACACAGATAGAAAAAGTTTAATATACTGCAACTGGCAGGAAACTAAATCAGAAATAAAACAAAATCTGAGTATTTACCTCTTACATACTTCTTAAATTTCTGTGTGAACTGATTATTTTTACTGCCTCAATAATCAGCAGACCAGGGCAGGAGAACCCTGAGGTAGAACCTTTATAAAATAGTGGTGCATTTGAGCAGACCTTCTCCATATGACACCAACAGATCATAACTTCTTCAGGTAGTCAGTTTGAAAATGAGAAATTTGTATATTCTCAGGAATGGGTTGATATCTGCTTAGTTTACTGTGTTCATATGGAATCACATAATAATCTAAAAACATAGACAACCCAAAGTTTCCAAAGTCTGCCACCTGTATTTTATGATTTGTCAACCGCTGAGGTTCAGCTTACTTGCAGTTACCTTATTGTTTACAAGATTACAAGGACTGACTGAAATAACCCACAAGAAGCATTGTACTAGCCCTTGTAACAGCTTGTTTGGCTTCATCCCAACTTGGTGATAGAGTTGGTATGTGGAGCACGATAATGGAGGCCTAAAGGGGCAAATGTAGATGAAAGTGGGTGAGAGAGCAGAAGAGGTGCCCGGGATTGACTCTGTGGGCCGTTTGCACACATTCAGGTGGAAGTGTGTGTGGAGGAACCCTGCAGAGCAATTGGCCCATTATTTCTGACAGCTCTGGCTTAATCCCCTCATTTGGGAGGTCAATGCAGATCATTATACAGTAGGGTGCCATTACAGAAACACTCCTCCAGACTTATTTCCCCTCAACATACATACATGAGTCTAGGGATCTTCTTGGCCTCAACCTCTCCTTCATTCTTTCTCCCTCTTCTCTTAATCTCCATGTACTTCTCTCTTCCTCTTTCAGTTTGTATCTTGCTTTGTCCTTTCTGTCTCCTACTTTTTATATAGATCCAGAAAAGCGTGTGATTAAATCTGCAGAGAATGCATGAGCAGGAACAAGTGATGCAGTCAGTCAGAATGTGTGCATTGCTGTACAGGGATAAAGAGAAGGAGGATGAAGAGGGTAGAGAATAGGGGTAGGATGTATGTTTGCACTGGATCTGACAAGGCAAAAGAGACACACATAAACACAAGCACTCACAGTTCTTTTCCCACCACACCCTAACAAAGGAAAGGTACACTAATTTTCCGCAACAAGGAATATTTTTACACACACTGTGGCCCTGAGTCCCTGAATAGCCTTGCACAAAAGTCTGGTCATCAGAACATAATATAGGTCTTGTACAATTTCCGCCATATTGTACAAATGTGTCACAGCTCTCTCTGTTCCCGGTTTGATGCGAACGAAAAAACAGGGGCCTGCTTGCTGGAGAGAGAGGCTCCTTGCTTGACTGATGTATAAACAACTAAATTTTCATTGTACTGCGTTTAACTGGTAGATAAAAGCAGCTAATTAGCACAGAGGGGCAGAAAAATCCTTTTCATCCCTGGAGTCAGTGCCACAGATGGGCAAGCAGTCTGCTTTCTGACTGTTTGGTGCTTATAAAAGTGTGCCAGTTTCACTTGCCTCAGAGACATTAAGGCCATGGCAAAGTACAAAAGGACAAGGCTGACATCCTGACATGGAACTGTTGCTGAGGACACCCATAAATACTTCATAGAAACAAATTATCTGCATATATGTATGAAGGAATGTCTCAAATTACTGATGTGCCATACAGGCCTAGAGCACCGAAAGCATGGAGGATCTTTCCCTTTAAATTTACACTTGAAACTCATCACTCATTGCTTTGTGTTATGACAATGTTACCTCCATGTGTATGTCTGCTATGAAAAAAGGTCCTTTAAACAATCCCATAAGACAAATTCAAATTCAAATCAAATTCAAATTTTATTTGTCACATACACATTATACACAGTATGATGTGAAGTGAAATGCTTATACGATTGCTGATAACCTATAATAATAATATAAAAGGAATGTCCAGTGCAGAAGAGAAATTGTGCAATTTGAAATATAGAGAAATATGGGTTAATTTTCATTATGTACAAATAATAGAATAAAATAGAATACAAATAGAGTGACATTGTTTTTTATATTATTTTTTTCAGTAACAATTAAATAATAGAAACTAGCAATAGAATATATAATATACAGTACACAATTCTGTATGTGCAAAATGTGCAAGTGTGCCATATGAGCACATGGTGGGTAGTAGAACAGTTTGTGAGAAGCCAATCAAGTGTGAAGTCCTATGTGGTGTTGTGATTGAGAGTCCGTATAGCCTGCGAGAAGAAGCTCCTCCTCAGTCTCTCGGTGTTGACCTTCAGGGAGCGGAAACGCTTACCTGACCGCAACAGAGAGAACAGTACATTGTTGGGATGGCTGAGGTCTTTCACAATCTTCCTGGCTTTGGTCCAGTTTCGCTTGTTGTGGATTGAGTGCAGGTCAGGGAGCTTGGTGTGGATGATGTGCTCAGCTGATCGCACCACCCTCTGTAGAGCTCGCCTGTCCTGCATGATGCTGTTTCCAAACCATGTTGTGATGTTTCCCGTCAGGATGCTCTCTATAGTGCAGGAGTAGAAGTTCCTAAGCACCTCAGAGGGCAGTCTAAAGTCTCTCAATTGTCTGAGATGGTAGAGGCGCTGCCGGGCCCTTTTCACCATGGTGTTGATGTGGCAGGACCATGACAGGGGTTTTGTGTGATGTGAATGCCGAGGTATCTGAAGCTGTCCACTCTCTCCACTGGGCTCTTGTTGATTACAGGGCTCTGATAGTTCCTTTCTTGCTTTGTACTAAAGTCCACTATCAGCTCTTTGTCTTGCTGACGTTCAGGAGGAGGTTGTTCCTCTGGCACCAGCTCTCCAGATTCCTAATCTCCTCCATGTAGGCTGTCTCATCGTTGTTAGAGATCAGGCCCACCACAACAGTGTCGTCAGCAAGCTTGATGATGGTGGTGGAGTTGGTAGTGGCTACGCAGTCGTAGCTGTACAATGAGTACAGCAGGGGGCTCAGAACACAACCCTGGGGGGCTCCAGTGCTGAGGGTGAGGGAGGCTGAGACATGTCTGCCCATCCTTATTGCCTGTGGTCTGCCAGTTAGGAAGTTGGAGATCCAATGACACATGGATGGGCTGAGGCCTAGGTGTTCCAGCTTCGTGGTGAGTGTGGATGGAATTATAGTGTTAAATGCCGAGCTGTAATCGACAAAGAGCATTTTAACATAATTCCCCTTTCTGGTGTCCAGGAGAGTGAGTGATGTATGGAGGAGGTGGGAGATGGCATCATCTGTAGAACGGGCGGTATGCAAACTGAAGTGGATCCAGTGTGTCGGGTAGTGAAGAAATGATGAAGTCTCTAACCAGCCGTTCAAAGCACTTTATCATTACTGAAGTCAGGGCTACAGGACGATAATCGCTGAGGGAAGCAGGATGGGGTTTCTTTGGAAAAGGAACAATGATAGACTCTTTAAAGCATGATACTTAACATGCATCATTCCGATGCTTCTAGACACCTGATGGGGCCATGCACAGTCAGGAGGCTTTTGTTTTTTTGTAGAACCTGGAAAATGAGTGTGTGTGTGTGTGTGTGTGTGTGTGTGTGTGTGTGTGTGTGTGTGTGTGTGTGTGTCACAGCATTTGGCTGGAAATAGGGCAGCTGCTTGTACTGGTGCTGTCATTCATCACTAGCCCATGCTGTCTTCATCTCCTGCTGCTGCATTCAGGACTACACATTTAACTCAGAGGATTGCTGCTTGCTGTAGGCCAGAGCCATGCTCATTCTCAGGAGCTGTGTGTGGAGTTTGAGTGAGGGAGAGAGAGAGAGAGAGAACGAGAGAGAGAGATAATGAGAGACAGCAGGAAAAAGAGAGAGAATGAGAAAGAGATAAAGAAGATGAGAAGGAAAGTGTGAGTGGTTGGGCAAAGGAGCAACAAGGAGAAAGATAGAGTATGTCCGAAACCGTGCACTTGCGCACTTTTAGTGCGTGATTTTAGGGCGTAGTGCGCTCACACTGAAAACCGAGCTAAAAGTCTGTGCACTGAATGTACCCGGATGCTGCACTAAAATCGGCCAGAAAACACAGTGCAGAACAATGCACACTATGCGCACGAAACGGGCGCCATTTTGACAACGTAGTGGAGGTGGCGGGACTTTCAACGTGTTTTTGAGTTGGATAAAGGTGGCAAACAGTGAAATACAAGCCCAAGGGGAGGCAGCTGGTTTGTATAAATGTAAGTAACATTAATAAAGTTATTTTACTGACCTACACTGCGGTAAAACGCAGATATTTTGGCGGCTGGAGAATCGCGAGCAAATGTTAGTCTGTCATTTCCATGTGCAAAACGTTAGTGTTCCGTTTAGGACAGCACTGACCCACAGCAGTGTGCACTACAGAAGGCAGTGCGCACTATGCACTAAATCTCAGTGCACTGAGAGTAGGGCGCAATTTCGGACACACCCTTAGTAAGTGATGGGAAAAGAGAGAGGGAGAGCATACAGAAAGAAGAGAGAATAGAATATGGTACAATGCACGATAAATGCATAGCTAAACTTGTTCCACAATTCCATAAAAGAGAGCAGGCAATGAGACGGGCATTAATTGTCATCTGTTGTTTTAAAGCACCCTGAGATTTCAATTAATCTATTGACATTCAGCTACAAAGGAATGATTATAGAGAAAAGGTTACAGCTACACTGGAGTTCTCAGGAGTGTCATATGATAAGAGCCAGCAAAGTCATTAGATGTTAAGTTATGCTAGAAAATTGGGCAGAGATAAAGCACATATTCTGCTCTCAAGACTCAACCAATTGTGTGAACAAACAGTCCCGCCACTTCACAACACCTCATTTCAGGCAGAGAACTGATTGTACATGCTTGGCAGTTCCATCTGAAGTGCTGCTTCAGTGCTATTATATAGAGCAGATTCTCCTAGAATAAGCACCAGCAGCCACTGCGCAGCTCTCAGAAAACTGAACTCTTATAAACACTTCATTTCTACATATGAACTTAGGCAAAAAAAGCCTGTTTGTTTCAAAAGCAAAATGAACCTCAGAGGGGAATGCAACTTCTGCCGCAGGACATTTATATTGTGTTAAATGTGCCATTCTTCTGGTATGGCGCGGCCACGTCCAGACGCCTTCCTGACTGCTCCGCACAGACTGTGGTCTTTTTTAGTTTTTTACTTATTTATTGCCCTATTTCATGTTCCAAAGTCAGCTGTTTTAACAGTCTATGATAGCAGAACGGTTCTCAACATTGGAAATAACTTTGCACATTTAATCTCGGACACTTTTAAACCCGACCCGTCGTGGCCAAGTGAAATACTGTGCGGCTCAGACAACAACAAAGGACGCGACGCTCGCCCGAGGCGCAGAAAAAAGAAGCGCCGGGGGACACGTGCTGGAGTTCGGAACAGGTTAAAACAGCAAGCACACCGTGCACCACTGCCCAGTATCACTTCAGTCACTGAAGAACAAACTAGACGACCTAAGAGCCAGAGTTACTTTCCAGCGAGACATGAGGGATTGTAACATTCTGTCCTTCACTGAGACATGGCTGACCCCCACCGTGTCGGACCATGCCGTTACTCCGTCGGACTCATTCTCAGTGTTCCGCATGGACAGAACGGCAGAGTCTAACAAAACAAAA
>JBBIGB010000022.1:4024125-4038360 GCA_037577075.1 Alestopetersius hilgendorfi | reverse complement strand
GTTCAGGATACATTTCACTGTGTGTTGTACTTGTATGACTGCATGTGACGAATAAAGTATCTTGAATCTTGAATCTCATGCTGACCTTGTCCGCTTGGAGAGAATGTGCTGTTTGCTCTGCACCGTTGGAATGAGACACTGCTGGTACATTTGTTCTATAAAAAACGATTAAAAAAAGGCTACAGTTTACATTAAAAGTATTGACAGAAATGAGTGCCAATGTTGACAAGTGGCATTGCCAAGCAATATGATATTGAAAGTGGCTGGTCTCGGCGAACCCAGGATGGCTTATACATGTTGTCAAATGCAACAGCATGAGCACTGGTCTGTTACCTATTTTGGACAATATATGGTTCACAATAAAATGTCATGGATGGACGTGGCTCTATTTAGATTTTGTTTTAGGGACCAAATTACCATTCACAGCTGCCACCAATCAATGGTGTCCGCACAGACATGGCTGTGTGCACCTGCCATACTGTCTCATTATGCCCACCCATAATTCAATTGGTAAATCCTCAGTCCTATTTCCATGGCCTGTCATATTTCTGCCAGCAAAAAAAGAAAGAAGGAAAGTAAAGAAATAAAGAGGTCATAATAAATCTGCTGAAGGGATGGGAAACACGAGATGAGAAGAAAATGGAAAAATGGTTAAGGGATAAAAACAAGCTCAGTGATGTCTCAATTGAAAAGGGACTTTCAACCATTTAGAAATTGATTACTGGAGAAAGTCAATATTAAACAAACAGCTTTGGTCTTAAGGCCCAACTTACAAAGGTATTAAGATGAGAAGCATCAATAAAAACTGAGCTGTTTGTGACTCTATTGTTTTGGGCTGCTGCAGATTGGAGGTGGATCAGATAATGGAAGTTGAGCTCCAACATCAGTCTGAGAAATTGCATGGGATTTTTGCAGCCACTGCTGTAAGCTATATGGATTTTTTCACAAGGGCCAAGACCATGTGAATTCCTGTAAACCTGAAGCATGCTTGGTGAAGGGAATATGGGTGTGTTGAGGGACCAATGAGGTCATATTGTTTGACAAAACAGGATATTATGTACATAACCCATCTCTGAAGTGTAATTTCTCTTCATTTTACCTTGTCTTACTCTACATTTTACCTTGTCTTACTCTCCAGCTCCATCTTTCCTATATACCCACAACTACCCCTGACCTCCACATAACACAAGAGGGTCCAGAAATCATCTTTTCAAATGTCACCTCTTTTTATCTGAAGCTGACACACACCATCTGTCCCATAAAGCTCATGAATAGATTTTAAGTCTTAGATCAAGCTTTCATTCAGCCTCCATGGGCAAAATCTTGGTACCACAAAGCCTTGTATTGTAGCTGCTTTGTGTTGCAGTTATAAAAGCTGCAGTCTCAATTGTCCTGTCTCAATTTTTTTTTCTCAGCTTCCTCTGGCCCCTTCCACAGCACCTGGGCTCTTTGGCCACCCACCCCAGACTCTGTCCCAGGGTAGTAACATCCATCAACCCTGACTCAAATCACTGGAAACCCCTACAAAATGCTTCCCCAATTTAGTTGCCATTTCAATGTCTTTCAGCAGAGCCTCCATCAGACACCTGTCCCAACCACCTGCTACCTACTTCACAGAGCATGGCAGAAAAGAGGAAACAGTTTGTAATCAGCTGTGAATTTCTAATATTTGTATTTGCAGAACAACCGAACACCAACACACAAACAAATGTTGCATGTTTTTTCCACACACCCAGGCACACATTCCCAATCAATGAACATCACAGTTATCAATCAGCTATTGCATATGGCACAGAAGCAGAATGCCACATCTTACCCACCTCCCTTCTGCATTCAGCAGAGTAGAGGACTAAGAAATCACAGAAGAAGCAAACTCCACAACCAGCTACGTTAGAGCAGAAAAAGCAACCTCTGTTGCCACTAACTGATCATCCACTAGACACATCATCCACTTTGTCATAGTCCTATGGTTCACAGACTGTCCTATTAATTAAAAAAATATTACTTAATTTGTATTTTCTAAACATAAAATGTATTTTTTTAAAAAAAAAACAACTTTTACATTCCTTATGATTGTGCCAGGTTTGTAACTATATTAAAAGTCTGCTAGCCAAAAAAGTTAATACATTTCACGTTTTTATTATTTATTAAGTAATTAAATATAAATTCTGAAACTTGATTATACATAGCTTTTGATTTCAGTGTTGTTTCAGTTTGTTACTAGAGTCTGCAGGATAACATGATCAGAAATTGAAGACTGGTTACTGTGTTTCAGCTAGTCAAAAGATGCAGACAAATATATTGTACTTATTTTATAAAATGTTATTTTGTAAAATATTTTATAAGCAGTCTATTCATGCTACCCTGCCGAAAATGCTACTGTCACGTCCCATCACCTGCCACTAGAGGCCGCTATTTGTGTGTATGTGTGTGTGAGAGTGAGGTCATAAGGTACTGAGTCCGCCCAGGTGCGGGAAACTGCAGGTAAGCAAGCGCTGGGAGGCAAGGTATCTAATGACATGTCCACCTGTCACTAACGAGTGTCTGTTAATGTCTGCATTGTGTGATTGTCTGTCTGTGTTTATAACCCGGCTGCGCCAGAGAGCCAGTGCGTGGTCTCCCAACTAACTTCCCAGTTACAACCCAGAAACATCCATGTGAGGCTGCAGGGAACGTGTTTTGGAATACAAGGTAGAAAGAATATCATCTCTGATCCTTGCCGTGTGCTTGTGAACTTGAACCAGAGTGACTGTCCTGCTCTAATGTGGGCTGAGGTTCGGCTGAGGAACCTAATCTGGCGGTGTCACAGACGGAACACGGGGAGAGGAATACCAACGAGCCGGGAAGTGCAAGTGTGACGAGTACGTACACTGTACCATCTGTATTTCCCCCTTCTCTCTCTCTATCTGTGAGCTATCCAGGTTTCCTCGGAGTGACCGTCCTCGGTGGAATCCAGGGGCTAGTGTGACATAGGAGTGTCGCGGAGTGAAGGTCCTCTGAAGAAAAGAGACAGTTCAACTATCTTCATTTGAGTTAGTTTTTTGAGAGCTTGAACTTTAATTTCAAAATAAAGAAACCCTTTCTGGAAAAGTATGCTGCCTGCTACTGTGTCTGTCCCCTCAGCCACCATGACAGTTACCTTAAAGTTAATACAGTTAATACAATCAGATTATAAAACTGATAAAACTGATGAGAAATATGCATAATTTGAGAAAAAATATATTTTATTTAAATGAGAAGAGCCTAGATACTGTAGATAGATGGATATTTAGAGGTTCAGAGTGCCCATTTATACAGTCAGGTTCTAACACTGAGAAATGCTACTGTGAAGCAGGGTGTACTGATTTATGCTGCCTTGTCAGAAAATGCTACTGTAGCGCAAACCACCAGCACATTGTATTGATTCATGGTACCATGTGGAAAAATGCTCCCTTGAAGCTTATACAGCTACCAAGGTCTCAAGATAGCACAGATTTATGGTGAACTTGTGAAACTTATGTTTAAAATATTTCCAAATTAATTATTCTCTACATGTTCAAGCAAAGGTACTACAAAAATGTACTATAGTGGGTTTGGACATTAATGTCCCTCATGAGTAGTGCACCCTTAATGTTCATATTCATTAGTTTTTAATATATATAATTTAGCTGTCTACTCACATATACTTACACATTACAAGTCATTTCAATGCTGTGAGCCTAAGGGACAGGGAGCTGATGTAATCTATGTCACATGCCTCAGGCAGGTGATGGTGAGACTGATAATAATCTGCATGCCTGTCTTTGAGCCCCAAAACAACACCAGACTCTTGAGTTCATCACTTTAACCTACAGTGGCATGACAGCTTCTGACAGGCCAAGTTTAAGGAAATTTCTTCATCCCAATAACACATGGCACATGGAGAGACAGAACATGTGTGTTACGAAGCACAGTCTCTTGGTCCTTCTTCAGAATTATTATTGTGGAGCTTGTGCTGGACTGAGAGTTGCAGAACTTTCTCTATTGCTTTTGATTCTGCAACCTATTAGTGTGTGTAGCCTGTGTGTAATGTCGGGAAAGCACCCATGCACCAATATTCAACTTGACTGGATACAAATTAATGTGGATACACTGCCAACAAGCACAGTCAGTTCCTATGGTGCCTACAAAAAGGTCCATTGTTATATATACGGTCATGGCCAAAATTGTTGGTACCCCTGAAATATTTCCAGAACATTTCTCACAGAAAAGTATTGCATTAACACATGTTTTGCTATACACATGTTTATTCTCTTTGTGTGTATTGAAACAAAACAAAAACAGGAGGAAGAAAAGCACATTTGACATAAACTCACACAAAACTCCAAAAAATGGCTGGACGAAAATTGCAAAATTGTGGATAAATAAGATTGTTTCAAGCATGCGATGCTCCTTTAAACTCACCTGGGGCAAGTTCACTTAGTCTTTGCACTGTGTGTCTGTGTGTGCCACACTAAGCATGGACAACATAAAGAGGAAAAATAACTGTGAGAGGACCAAAATTGTGGAAAAATATCAACAATGTTACAAGTCCATCTCCAGAGATCTAGATTTGCCTTTGTCCACAGTGCGCAACATTATCAAGAAGTTTGCAACCCATGGCACTGTAGCTAATCTCCCTGGGCGTGGACAGAAGAGAAAAAATTATGAAAGGTTGAAATGCAAGATAGTCCGGATGGTGGATAAGCAGTCCCAAACAAGTTCCAACAAAATTCATGCCGTCCTGCAGGCTCAGGGAGCATTAGTGTCAGCGCAAACTATCCATCGACATTTAAATGAAATAAAACACTATGGCAGGAGACCCAGGAGGACCCCACTGCTGACACAGAGACATAAAAAAGCAAGACTACAGGTTGCCAAAATGCACTTGAGTAAGTCAAAATCCTTCTGGGAAAATGTCTTGTTGACAGATGAGACCAAGACATAGCTTTTTGGTAAAGCACATCAGTCTACTGTTTACCGAAAAAGGAATGTGGCCTACAAAAAAAAGAACACAGTACCTACAGTCAAATATGGTGGAGGTTCAATGATGTTTTGGGGTTGTTTTGCTGCCTCTGGCACTGGGTGTCTTGACTGTGTGCAAGGCATCATGAAATCTGAGGATTACCAAAGGATTTTGGGTCGCATTTCGGGCCCAGTGTCAGGAAGCTGGGTTTGCGTCCCAAATCTTGGGTCTTCCAGCAGAACAATGACTCCAAACATACTTTAAAAAGCACCCAGAAATGGATGGCTACAAAGAGCTGGAGAGTTCTGAAGTGACCAGCAATAAGCCCAGATCTAAATCCCATTGAACACCTGTGGAGAGATCTTAAAATTGCTGTTGGGAAAAGGTGCCCTGCCAATATGAGAGACCTGGAGCAGTTTGCAAAGTAAGAGTGTAAGAAGCTTATTGATGGTTGTTGGATGCGACGGATTTTAGTTATTTTTTCCAAAGCGTGTGCAACCAAATATTAAGTTAAGGGTGCCAATAATTTTGAGGGACATTTTGTTAAATTTGCTTTTTTTCCTAATACACATAAAGACAATAAACATGTGTATAGCAAAACATGTGTTAATGCAATACTTTTCTGTGAGAAATACTTGATTTTCTGGAAAAATTCAGGGGTACCAACAATTTTGGCCATGGCTATATTGTTGGAGAAAAGTTTAATCTTTCATATTAAATCATTATTCTTATTAGGGTTTATATATATTAGCGAGTTCAGGCACACATGTAATCATTAAGAAACATGTGAGTTTTATAATCTTGTAAAACTGAGTTCATCTCTGCTGTAGTTTTGTCTTTATATGTTCTCTGTGAGGACTGTCTTCTCTGTGACTCGGATAGAAGGACGGAGGGATCCAGCTGGAAGTGTCCAGGAACGTAGAAGACACACAGTCTTTTGTTTTGACTAATCTAACGACAACTATGTTATGCACACATACTGCTTACTGCTAGATAAATTGGAAAGCACATGCTTAAGATTTAGAACAACTCTTCTCTTAGACTTGTTCCCTTGCTTCAAGAAATAAATTCATTCTTTTATACTTTTATTATGTCTTGTGGTGAGCTTTCTTTGATTAGAGTTTATAGAAGTCTTTATTGGGAATTTCTTTGACATATATACTTTAAACACTTCTATACAATGAATGGTTGCTTTTATTCTTCTCATACAGAGCTTTAACGTCTGTGCAATTGTAGTCACCAATGACTGCAGTGTATAATTCTCTCCAATCTTAACTTTAAGACTGAATGTGTATGTGTCATTGTATTTAACCTTAAATAACTGTACCAACCAAAGAGAAGCAGAGATTTCTGGCAATATGCTACATGTGTTATTGTATTGTATTTACACTTTCAAAACCGCAGGTCAGATATACACAATATCTGCACAATATTTTTGTTTTTTTTTGGCTGTTTTTGTTGTCTATTATCTGAGCCACCTCTGCTTAACCACTTATGGTTTGGTTTAAATACTGGATTAAATACATCTTCCAATATGTCAAATCAAAACTTGACTGCAGACACTTTAAATTTGCCTGGCAAATTAGAGCACAATGATAAACTTCAAAACACTGGACATCATACTACAAATTTTCTTTGAGTGCAGCAATGGCAAAGCTGGAGACACTTATATTAGAACTGTCATTTGTTTGCTTACAAATTGTTCACAACAGATCTATCTATACATGTAGACAGCAGAGACTTCCAGTAACTTTTATTAAGTTAGAACCCACTCCTTAAAGTGTCAAAGGTCACATTATTACAAATTACATTATTGTACATGGCATATGGGACAGAGGTTGGCAAACAATAAAGTTTCATTCATATAAGCCTTTTGTCTTTCTTTTTGAACTGCATGTATGAGACAGCCTGGTCAATCTCTTCTTCAAAGCCTCAGTCCTGTAATACTTTGATGACAAAGGCAAAGGGTGCTGCACAACACCCTATGCTATACATTTGTTTTGCTTATATTAGAATATCGATAGCACACATGCTTAAGGGAAGTCTAAGTAAAGTAACTATTAATAAACAGGCACTGACCACATGATTGGTATTGGAAGCACTTTCATAGCTTGATAAAAGCAGGATATTTTTTACCACTCTAAATACACATACTTAGAACAAGCGAAACTAACCAAAACTCTTGTCTACTGCCCCAGCCAAATGAATATAAATGTAATTCATGTTTGGTTGTATGGCTGAGAAGCCTTGAAAGCTTGTAAAAGTGGGAGAAGGAGCGCAGCAAGCTTTTTTCTGTAATCCATGTCCTTCCCTTGGGACAGGTAGAATTAACGAGGAGCAGATGGTCACCTCCTTTAAGGTCACTGCTTTTGCTTCAAAAGGCACCTCTCTCTCTCTCTCTCTCTCTCTCTCTCTCTCTCTGAATCATTACTGCACATCTGCAGTGCTCTCTTGCATAACACAGGCGTGTAGGAGTCTGAACAAAAAGATTCAGCAAAAAGCTCTTAAGAAAGGGGGCAATCAAGATCAGGTTACAGAGGCCATAATGCTTTTCAAGTACTCTGACAGTATACTAGAAACCTTTACTGCAGAATTATTACCCAGATAATGTTTTAGAATCCCACAATTATTGCATGCTGTGCAATGTTTGCAATCAGTGGCCATTCAAAGTGTAAAAATAGGAACCATCAGAGGTGGTAATTTGTAATTTCCTTTAATTCCACTATATTAGGATTTGTCAGGTTCTTTTTAGACATACATGTTAAACAGAGCATCGTCATGTGCCCATACTACTAATTTTATTAATAACAGCCAACAACAGGATAATTTGTGTTTTACATAAAAGCAAGTTCTGGGTTTCATAATTTGTACAATATATACAGTAAACCCCCTTTTTTAACGTGGATCAGCAGTCACGGTTTCAGTCCAACATGGATTTTTTTCAGAGAACCAAATTAATAGTTGTTAAATGAAGAATAAAGGTTATTTTCACTATGTAAATCTTCTTTAAGCTTTTAAAAGGTTCTTCACAATTATAAATCTCAAACATGATTCTTTAAAAAACCAAAAGTGGTTCTACCTCGGCATTCCTCAAAGAGTACTTTGAGGCAAACTGGACTGGTAGATCACTGGTTTACTGCAAAAATGATCTATAGTCTGTAGTGTAAGAATACAGTACATTGAAACTGAACTATGACACAGGAAGGGGTGCCCTGGAGTAAGGCAGGAGTGTTGTGCCTATGTCTTTTGGCACACCAAATGGTTTGCTGGCACTGGGAGGCAGCTTATGGAGGAATCAATGGCTTAACTGCATCAATCTCCTTCACAGGTTTGAGTTAATGGGAGTGAAGGGCCATGTGCTCAGCAGGCTGTATGCACAGCAGTGTGTGTATGATTGTGTGTGTACTGGCTTCAGGGCTCTTTGCAGGGGTTCCTCTGGTTGGATGCTCCATCTGGGGCTGATCCTGTTCCAGTCTACAGATGCCTCCCTCACTGTGGGACACTAAGGCAGCTGTCCTGGAGCACTCTAGAGCACTCAGCTGCTGCCGAGTGTGAGCATGTTCAAGATTTCATTTCATTTCGGTTACAGGCACAACGACCACAGACGTTTACATGAATGAAAAATGTCACTCTCCGAACTGTACATATTAAGGACAGCGTAATAACTACAAATCAACAAATCATACAAAGTGGTACGCATATCAGAACACAACCACATGCAGGATAATACACCTGGCTGCTAAACAGAGCTTCAATTAAGGTTCCACGGTACTGATCAAATCAATAATCCTGTGTCATCCACACAGCTTTATATGCTTAATGTATGTATCACTGTGAATGCTGCTGCTTTCTCCCTGTGCTTCTCTGAGCCTCGAAAGGAACAATGAATTCCTTCAGCATTAGAATATTTTCTACTTTCTCCAAAAAAGAAGATGGGAATGATATTTGAAAAATAGAAGCAATGGGAGAATAAACAGACACACACAGTTCTGATCTGATACCAAATGGGCAGTGGATGTATAATAAACCCAATGAATCAGAGTGAAGCTTTAACATCCTCTTCTGCTCTTAAAAGGCATTGGTGCATGGGATTTGATCAAACAGCATGTCTTCTATCTATAGGCAGGAGTTCAATCAGCACTCACTGCTGACAAAAGGAAAATGATACAGAGAGAGAGAGAGAGAGAGAGAGAGAGAGAGAGAGAGAGAGAGAGAGAGAGAGAGAGAGAGAGAGAGAGAGAGAACTATCCATTCATATATAGAGTTCAACCTGTTAGATTAAAGCAGTGTCTGACACTCCGTCAACTGTATTTATAACACATCCCCAAATACTACTACTGCTACACACACACACAAAGAGCAATAGAAACCATATTTCTAACAGAACCCAAAATTAATATTTGATATTGGCACACGACTTCTTCAGATTCAGGGATAATCAATTATTTGTGTATGCTTTTCAGAGACAGGCCGGCTCTGCATTAATAGTTTTGATTAATTGCTGAATAGTTTATATTAAAAGGACAGGAGACATTACTATCAATCATCTGGAGCTTTTAATTGAGGAGACTGGCTCCCATCATTTATTTGACCAGCCTTTTTCTCTTTCTACCTCTCTCTCTCTCTCTGTCTCTTGAGAGAAGTCGGTGCCAGCGAAAACTCAAGCACAGCCTCCACCAGATGTGCCACTCTGACCGGCACCCTGACTTTGCTGGCTGCACTCTCATTTCTGGGAAGACTAGAGCTGCAACCAAATCTCCATGAAAAGATAACATGGCCTGCTCCACCACTCAGAAGCTGAGCTTAACATGAGCCAGCTTGTGTCCTACATATTGAGCTGCGGCACAAGAAACATAGTGACATTAGGGTGATTACATGGGTTGGACACTAATACATTGTAATATAATTTATGTTCCATATGCCGCAGGCCGTCTAGGAAAGACAGGCTGCATTTCTTTTGCCTCTTTTTGCTGCTATGGTTAGTATTTAAATAGAAGGCATCCTAACAGCTAACCAAAAGCTTTTAGACATTCATAAGTGGAGTATGGGTAAGCATGACATACAGGACCCTGTAATAAATTGTCTACAATAGATGACATGCTGATGAGGCCAGTTTGAATAGCCAGTGCTACTGTACAGACTGTCATAGTTAGAAGTAGTGGTCCATTCTTTAGTAATGACACTGCGATACAGCAGAAAGAAAATGAGTATCCTCAACTGCAAAATCACCTCAATCAGCTCCTGCAATCAACAATGAGTACAGGTTAGTTTCTTGGGCTCGAGGTCACCAACCACTGGAGAGTCATTAGTAGGGAAAGTAATCTGAATCTGTGGCCTGATACCATATTGAATAGTTTAGAACTAGTACTTGGGCCAAGGAGAATCCAGCTTCTCTAGTGCCCATACTGAAGGCTTTTGGCTTGATAAATGAAGTAAATTAAAAGCAAAGTGGCTTTGTGAAGAGTCTAAGTTTGCAGTTTAGATTTGCAGAGTATTGCGAGTCAGGGAACAATTACGCTCACTGATTGCATTTTGTAAGAAGGAACAGTAAATACTGTGTCCCTCTCCTTACAAAACACAAAAATCTGAACTGCATGTCTGCTGAACTCCCATGCAGTTCACAATACTGAAATATTTCCTCCGGTGCCCTACCACCCACCCCCCACCCCTTGTGTGTATCTCTATAGATCTTGTTGTGCACAGTTTGTTTTAGACATACCTTAGCCTAACATCAGTAGTCAATTTCTGCCTACAGGATCACTGTTGGCTTTACCTTATTGGGTGGAAGACCTAGCAGTGGCACTGATGTGTATAAGAATACCAGCTAATGCTCTGCCCCTAATTAAGTTGTTCCAATACCATATGTAATACTGTGCTATTGCCATGTCAGTATTTATGTTGAGAATGGTCCATTGCATAAATATCTGGTCAACAGTCCTGAGTCCTGACCAATGGTAAACAGCTGAATAATTCTGCATGAAAAAAGATGACTCATAGTCAGAACAGTACACCTATATTGTGAGTTACAGAAAGTTAAATTTTGTAAGTTAAAGTGTTTCTTCTGAATGCAATTTCATATTACACAGCATATATTACCAGAGCTCACCAACATTAGGTTACTTAGATCCAGATAATAGTAATAAAATCTTGAATGAGAGTTGTGTATGTTTATATTTTTCATATCTGTTCAAACCTGTTCAAACATAAGAAGCATTTAATCTTTTCTTGACATTGTCTTCTCATCCTCTAAACGCGGAGGCTCAGAATGTCTTCATATTAAGCCCATTACATGCTGAACCATACCTCATCTCTTTTTTTCTGAGTGCCTGTCTGTAAACAGTCTAAGAACTAGGGCTGTGAAGACTTCCTCTACACATAATTCATACCATTCAAGCTCTTGACTGCTACTGAAATGAGCATGCAACTCTTCATCCACTCCATGCGATAACTTTCTTTGTATTGACCATACGCTGCCTTCACTGTCTATTCAACACAGCCAGCTCCCATAGGGCATCCTTAACATTTGCGTTGGTGGTCTCTACAGTAATACATTCACACCCATTGATTAGCTGCCATTTTCTCCATGTGCTGAGCCAGACCTGTGGCTAAATGCACTTGGTGCATGGAAGTAGCCACTGAAATGCCACCTATCAAATCATTCCAGAGGCTTTTCACATAATCTCTATAGATTCCCAGCTTTTTACAGATTTGTCCAGCTTTAAAGCCAGCCAAGCACGATGAAGGTTCCAGCCAAGCACAAGTCTGCTCTAGGGACAGGACAGTGTCCTTTTATTATGGAGTAAATCCCTGCAAACATCATACTGATTTTAAAAATTCTATTTAGAATTGCTGATGTGTTAACAAATAGCTGCGGAAAGTAAGTAAACAGTGAGTGGAAGTAACCTAGGTCTACCTAGCTAACACCAGAACAATAAAAAACTGTTTTAATGGGTGCAGGGTTAGCAATATTAAATTATCAATTTAAACTGGTTAGTTAAAATGTGTATCAATATAAAAACGGTGAGTGATTTCAGTGTATGTGTTCTCTTAACACAAGTTTATAACTCATGTATTATATTTATATTCATATATTTATATTATTAGTTTATTATTTTAGTACAGCTGTGATTAATTCATAAGCTATGATAATCATACCCTGTGTCACACTCTATTATGCATCACACATTATTATATTCGGATACAGTACACTTGTTATGATTACACTGTTATTCACCAATAGCATAAATTAACAGTACTGGTCTGATTTTGGGTTTACAGGTGATAATGATTTCTTTTTAATTAACATCATATTATTAAGTTTGAAATGTGCCTCATTCACAAATGCAATTTGATCTGAAACTCCAGAATGAGTGGATGAACTGCTGTAGACTGAATAAGTGGATACACAGTACCATGAAAATCTTGAGCCACCCCTTATTTCTTTGTACAGTAACCCCCTTTTTTTCAGGGGTTACGTTCCACGAGCATCTGTGTATAGTAAAAAACGCATTGTTGTGATGTGCCTAAAATGCCCATTTTTATAGTGTAAATCCAAAATATGCCCCCATATATTCTCCCAAAGCATTTAATTTTATACCCAATAATTAAATTTTATACCCAGCTTAATTCATACCCTTAATGAAAATGTAATGGTAAACCCGTATTCATACTGTAGAGTTTACACTGACTTCCAGCAGTGCTAGAATGTACAATATCACCCCTGTAATATTGTGACACTACAAGGGGGAAATTCTGGACTGCCGCTGCATTGAATGGCAGCAACCTATCAGCAGCACAGAGAAATAAATAGCGTACTTTCAAACCTCCCGTCACTGAGTACAGTGGTATTTCACCATCCCAAGATATGCTTTCTTTGTTTCTCTCCACAGTACCAAAACTATAGTTATTTTTATATGGAAATATAGTTGAATTAACGTTAATATTTACGTTACAAAAGTAGTAAATTATATTTTTGTATAACTTAGCACAAATATATGAACATTTACATATTGCCCCCCAAAAAATCTGGGAAATCCATGCTTTGTCTGACACATCCCCTCGTACATGTGCAGGGTTTATGTTAGGGCATGTGTGACTGAAACCACGACTTCTACATAGAAGCGGGGGCTCACTGTACATATAGTTGTTTTAACCACTCAACATTCAGCACCACCAGTATACTGATCACTGCCTGATAATCTGCAATCATTTGTACCCGTTTCTTGACTGGTTCAGTTAGAAACGGGTACAAGTTAGATGGTCTTTGTTATGCTTAAATGATTCAAATCTTGGTCACTGTATGGCTAAGTTTTCATTTCTTCACATTCATAGTCTGCACAGGCATTTAGCTGTGTGGTCAGGGCTTTTGCCTCACTGAAAGCTTCAGTGTCTTTATTCCTAATTGGATGATGTCTGCAGACATGTATTTCTCAGACATGACCTCAAAAAGCCCTCCAACCTCAGTCTGACAAGCTTGCACCAAAACAAACATCTCTCGCCTACAGTTGATAAATGCGCAAACACACACGCACACACACACTACACAAACACAGGCAGATGAGTGTAGCAGCTTAATCTTTGCTCCAGTGCCATCCATCAGTGTGCACAATCACAGTGGTTATGTTGCTTCCCCCTCAAAGTCCTGATGCAGACAGGTGGGTCTGAGGCAGGAGCCATATTGGAGCCTAACTTGTGCCTACAGCCTTTAACTGTCATTCTCCACACAGAATCTGATTTGCAGAAGTGTAAGATGTAGAATACTATGGAGAGCACTATGGATCATAAGCTGAAACTTATGTACACAAAAATAAAGAACCACGTATGTTGACATTCATTTGAAACACTAATAGAAGAAAAGGCAAAATACACAGAAGAAAGAAAACACACTGACATTATAAAACTGCATGCATCACAAATATCAAAATATACATCAGTAGCCACTTTCTTTTAAAAACAAGTAACTAAGACAATAACTTTTTATAGATGATCTGTACATGAAGGTCACAGTTTGTGGGTCTAACACATGCATCAACAAGAGATATGCATGGGTGCGCTGGTACATGTTTAATTGTTCTAGGCACTGTTGGAGAAATTTGCATATATTTCCTTTTATTTGCAGGACAGGACAGGTTTCAACACACAGACTGGAGTATGTTTGCTTCCCAGGCCACATGTGGCTCTCATACGGACATTGACTCTTATACCTCATCTGTTCTGGATTACATTAACACCACCATAGACAGTGTTACCACTCAAAAACAGATCACCACATA
>JBBIGB010000022.1:3915084-3925460 GCA_037577075.1 Alestopetersius hilgendorfi | reverse complement strand
TTAAGGCAGTTCTGAAGGCGAAAGGGGGTCAAACACCGTATTAGTATGGTGTTCCTAATAATCCTTTAGGTGAGTATATGATAGTGAGATTGGCCGATATGAGCTACATTTAGATGGATCCTTGCTGGGTTTGGGTAATATTGTAATTGATGTCTCGGTAAGCGATTGGGGCAAACTTCCATTCAATAAAGAATATTCAAACATTTCCAGCAAGAGGGGGGCTAAAGCAGATGAGAATATTTTGTAGAATTTGATTGGGAAACCATCTGGACCTGGTGCTTTTCCACTTTGCATCAGTGAGATTGCTTTAATAATTTCATCAAGATTGAGAGGTTGGTCCATGTTCTCTTTCTGTTCTTGTGAAATAGTGGGTGTTTCAAGTTTGTCAAAAAAGTTGTTCATAGCTGTTTGGTCCAGATTGGCTTGAGATGTGTATAAATCAGAATAGTATTTTTTAAAAACATCATTAATAACTAAGGGATCAAGTACAGTTCCACGTGACTCATCTTCAATTTGGGAGATTGATAGTGCAGCAGATTTGCTTTTAATTAGATAAGCTAGTAGCCGGCCTGACTATTCGCCGTGTTCGTATAAAAGACCTCTTGATCGGAGGATCAGTTCATCTGCCTGTGTTGTTAAGAGTTTATACTCTGCCTAGAGATCTAGTCTCCTCTTATAAAGTTGGGGGGTTGGGACACAGAGTATTGTTTATCCAGGTCCATTAGTAGACTAGTAAGTTGCTTCTGTTTTTCTCTTTGCTTTTTCCTGACATTGCCAGAATAAGATATTATTTCTCCTCTGAGAACAGCTTTTAATGTATCCCATAGAAGGGAAGGAGAGTCTGATCTGTTGGAAATAAGAACATTTTTGATGGAAGTTAGTATATGATTACAGAAATCTTGATCTGATAAAAGTCTTGTATCAAACATCCAAGACGGTCTGTTGTTCCAATAAAGAGGCAAAACAACAACAAGTAATACCGGTCAGATATAACAATAGCTGAGTACTCTATTGTCCGAACATGGGGAAGCAAATTTTTATCTAGAAAAAAATAATCAATTCTGGAGTGCGTCTGATTTACATGAGAGAAGAACGAGAATTCTTTCTTTTTAGGATTATGGAAACTCCAGGGGTCTATACAGCTTGTTTGGTTGAAAAATAAAGACAATTCAGAGCTCATTTTCGATGTTACATATGCTCTGGCACTAGAGCAATCTAAAACTGGGTCCATTACACAATTCAGATCCCCTCGCAAAATTAGATGATGTAAGTTCAAATCGGGTATTACTGAAATAAGTTTATGAATAAATCCTACATCATCGTAATTAGGTGCCTATATATTCACTAAAACGACAGGAACAATAGTATACCGACCCTGAGGATCTGACTTGCTATAAGACATGACAAATTGGACCCTTTTATGAATTAATATTGCTGTCCCTCTTGCCTTGGAATTGAGACCAGAGTGGAAAATTTGTCCTATCCATGGTTTTTTAAGTTGGAGTTGGTCAGTGGTACGCAAATGGGTTTCCTGTAATAACATTATATCTGCTTTCAGTGATTTAAGATGACTAAAAATGTTTGTTCTTTTGACAGGGCTTCCCAGTCCCCTAACATTCCAGGATATAAACTTTACGGCTACTCCCCCTTCTGGCCTTTCCTCACCCATTCTTTTTATAGTACCTGTATAGGGTTGAAACACTATATACAAGGCTCCACACAACAGTGTAAAACAAAATAATAAATGTCCCAACATAAATAAAAAGAAGATGAAAGAAGCATAAAGAAAGAAAGACTGTATACATTGCCGGCATATTCCCTTCCCTTGGTTTGACTCCCCAACTGAGCCAACCTGCCGCCTTTCTCGCCTATCTCTGTGCTTCTGGTACCTCATCTCCAATCCTTTCTGTTTAAGAGCTCCCGATAATAAGGAATTGAACAATTGCAAGTACCCCTCATTTAAACACACCTATTTAAATAGCATGAACGTAGATTACGCAAATAAGGGCCTATAAGAACCTAAATAACACATTTGGAACAAATTCCTTTTATAAATGAATGTATTAAACCTAGTAAGCCTAAATGAAGTATAGCTTCAAACTTTAAATGTGTAGGTAAAATAGTGCTAGCTTGTAGATACTCACATCTCTATCAACATTATCAACTAAGAATTATCAAACAGTCCAGCAGATGTTATAACTGTGGTCCTCACCAACCGTTCCATCATTAGTCCTTAATCCTTGTGAGCTACTTCTTGTTTAATGCACTCAGATCTATTTATTGGTCCTCTTTGATCTCTTGGTCATAGGAAGCTTGAGCCTCCGATGGTGTTTAAAAGGTGAAACTGTTTCCTTTATGAGTAATCGGTAGTCGCGCAGGGTATAGAAGTCTGAAGTGAATTCCCTTCTGGTAAAGGGATGCTTTAATGTCTTTAAATGCCAATCGCTTTTTAGAATGTTGTGCGCTCAGATCCGGGTAGAGTCTCAGATTTTTACCCCCATACTACAGCTCGTGCCCTCTAGCCCATCGCAATGCCTGTTCTTTATCCTGGTATCTATGAAAACACACCACAATGGCTCTAGGTGGCTTTCCATCCTTCGGTTTTGCGGCTAGCGTCCGGTGCGCTCTATCCAGTTCGGGGGGAGACTCGAACACTTGGTTACCCATCACTTCTTTTGTAACTTTGCAGTGAATGCAATCATGTCTGTATCAGTTTCGCTGTTTTCAGGAACTCCCACTATCCGCAGGTTAGATCTGCGTGAGTGATTTTCCAGGTCATCTAACCACTTGAGAAGTGTAGCATTAGCCGACTTCAGCTTGGAAATTTCAGGCTCTGCTTTTGCTAGTGCTTCAAAGTTCTCGGCTGCTGTGGTTTCCACTGATGAAAGTCGTTGCCCGAGCGCAGTGACTGTTTCTTGGGACACTTCTATAGATGTCCGAATGGGAGCAAGAGACGATTGAATCAACACAGTCATGTCTTTCAAAAGATTTTCGCGTTGTTTTTCAAGTTCAACAGCAAATAGACTAATTGTTGGTAGCTCTTCCTTCTCCCTTGCTGCCACCGCCATGTTAGCTAGCTTACTGCTCAGCGTACCTTTTTCCAGTTCTTGCGGAGTTTGACGCATATTGGGCATCTTACAAAAAAAATCTCAACAGACAAACAAACACGTATGTTGTTGCCGTTCGGTTTGTGCAGATAGTTATTAAATTGGGGCACTGGCCGTTAAAAAAAAGGTGATTACTTCGGGAGCTCTTTCACTCACGTCCATTCCCAACATTCTCCAACCGGAAGCCCGCACTGAGGCATTTTTGTCACAAACAACATAGAAAAATACAGAAAAATCAACTATGAAAAATATATTGAAACAAAACAAAAAATAATAATGGCCATTACACTTCCTTATTGCTGACGAACTTCTAAGGATCAAGCTTTCAATGGCTAATAGACAAGTTGATAATTTGAGAAAACCATCCAGATTTCAGACTAGAGGTCTCCTAAATCAATTTATCATCTTTAACAGCACAAATATTGCAAAGATAGAGGCTATGCATGCAGATCAGAGTGAAACACCTCATCATACAGTAATCCATGTAAATTACAAACTAAAATTAAAGTGCAGAACGTTTCCTGTACTGTAGTTTAAATTATGTATGCATTTTAATAATCTTAAGCCTGGGTCATTATAATTTACATTGCCTTAGGAACAGCATGAATTGTGTAGCTTCAATGTAGCAACATTGCAATTTACTTTTGCAATATAGCTAACAGGGTACTTTGCTGCATTCATGGTAGCCTTCATGTAAACCCTTTAAAATAAGTGTCAGAAAGTGTTATTTGTTTGATGTCACTGAAGAATAAAAATAGTTTTTTCGATGGATGGATATAGAACTACTTTGTAAATGAGACGTGAGAGTGAATTTTTTTTTTTTTTAAATTAAAGAACTTTAAATTTGTGAAGAGTAAGGGAAAAAAACTTAATTTGCTAAAGAACCCTTATATTATGTGAAGACTTTTCACATCTTTTTAAAGCTTTTATTTCTTACATTCTCATGAACAAATTGGGTGAATTATGGAATTAAAATGGTTAGCAATTATTCAAAATTCTGCTAATCTCCTAGGCCCTGCTAATACTGGACTCAAAAACAAATAAGCATAATCATTTTAAACAAAAATACCACATTACTGATATTATGTAATGTTTGATATATCATCATCATATCGTTTGTCAGCCAGGTCTATTTTTCACTTGAGAAAATTGCAACAAAGCAGTATAAGTTACATTCTGGCAACAACTGAAGCATATTAAGCATGTATGCCCAGTTGAACCATGGCAAATGTGGCTGCCTGGAGTGCACCTCTAGATTGGCAACCTTCACTCAGTGAGGAATGAGAGCAGGAATTAAAGCCTCCATGACCTGCTTCCTCCGAATACATGGATGCGCTATCCGCACACCTTTATCTGTTTCCTCACCACATCTAGGTGGCCAAACAGACTCCCACCTTATTGTCAGACTCATGCACATTATCTGTCTCCACCAATACAGACTGAACACTCAAACACAATAGCACTGCCACAGACAGCTCATAACTCAAAACAATACCATGCCATACTGTGCATGCTTGTTTCACTGAAGGAGAAAATGCTCCTTTGTCCCTCAATGCCAGGTTTCATTACTAATTATGACTATGATGCCAAAGTAAAGCCGAGATATTCTAGGCCATGATTGAATTCATTAATAGGATTAATATCTGTTAGCAAACACATAATGTGGTGTAATTATTTTAGCACCTCTGCAGCAGCAGCATTTATTTTTTAACTAAAATAAAAAAAAACAATAATTTATATTATTTATTTTATTATTTTTGTTATTATTATTATTTTTTTATTATCATTATCATCCTTATTATTATTATTATTGTTTTTGTTATTTATTATTATTATTATTATTTCTGTTAGAAATGGGGAGTGTGATTTATTAAGCGTTTATTACACCTGACATGCTAAAGTCACTAACAATTACAAAAGGCACAAAAAATACTTTAGATGGACAAAGAAAAATTGGAGAAGAAGCTAATATCTTAAACACTATCACATTCTTCAAATCTGTATCCCGCTCAAGTTTTCTGGTTCAAATTTCCTTGCCTGTCTTTTCTTGACTTTGATTCCTGTTCGCTGATTATTATCAGTTCCTGACTTCTTGAATTCTACTCTTCACCACTCAGATGATGTCACATAAAATGAAATCAGATCAGGCGACCATTATCCACAGAACCTTGGCTGCCCATGACCCTGTCACCGGTTCATTCGTTTTCCTTTATTTTACCACTTTTAGTTGGTAGTAACTACTGCATAAGAGATTGGAGACACATTAATACAATGTGAATTTGGGTGAATTCATGCTCAGCATAACAAGGTCTTTTAAGTGTAAATGTGCACTAAGAGAGGTTATAATGACTAAAGCTTAATGCGTAGCTTTACTTTGTTCACCAAATATATAGCAATCTAGATTGTGACTTTTGCACATTTGGTAAGTCTAAGCTAGATGCTTGAGATACATATCAAATCATATAAACTGGGACTCATTCAAGCAGAAATTCAAAAAATCCCAAAAAGGTTCACAAAAAAATTCTCGCAAGTGTAAATGTTCCCAATCCTCGAAGGACCTCTGTGCAATGGACTATCAAGGCTAACTAATAAGAGCGCATCACAAAGACTAGTGAAAATTCTAAAGACCATGGTCCAGCGGGCTTTGAAGGCTTTCCACAAGAATACACATAATACCCCACTGAGACATGCTTTAATGACTGATTGTGACTCAAGGGGCATCTGGATAGGCCAAACAAAAGCACATTCAAGTCGCTTCCCTAGAGATGTGTGTACAGTACTTCATAGGCTTCAGTGGCTACCAGATAGCCGCAGCAGTTCAATGTTGTGAATGACCCAGGAGACGCGTAAATAGAAGCACAAAGATGGCTTTTATCATGCAACTGTGTCCAGATGATTCACACACACTGCAAGAAAAGTGCTTCGAGCTTACTGGCTGACTTAACCGCTATGATTCTTAGCTAATTCCAGAATTTTTTCTCTCTATCAATGGTATTCATTCATTCCCTGTTTTCACCTGGACGAGGTAACAATTGACAACATACACTTACAGACAAGTGCTCCGGGTTGTCACCGATATTAGGAACAAAAGTTAAAAAGAAAATAATTGTCTTACATCCCGTTGCATCAGATGGTAGAGAGGCAGAATGGGAGTTGCTTTAGAATTCATCATCCCCAAACCACCACCACATCAAACGTCAGGAAAACCAATGTTCCTGTGTGATTGATCTTTCTGGCATAAACATCTCAGCAAAAGCATCTCATCTTTGAAAAAAGTGACTTTGTGCAGCAGAGACAAAAAAATAGGAGGCCTCGTTCTAGTGTCACTGACTTAGTCGAAATATTCCAGGGGATAAAACTCTTCCTCCTGGAGTTAGATAATAAAAGTTCTAGCAGGCTCCATCTGAAAACCAGTCAAGTAGCTTTGTAGACCTGTGGAGAAGTCACTGTTTCATGTCCAAACACAAAGAGTTGTGAAAACTTGGGTGTTGATGAATAATTTCACACTAAAAATTTGAAAAAAGTCAATAATTATGTTAACCATGAAAGGATTCTGAATCATAATAGTTTAGCCCATAACTGTATATTTTTCATAAATTTTGAGATCAAATGACTAGTTTAGCTTGCACACTGTTGACTGATTTTGCAACTTTTATATCCTCAGTGTTTTTTACTGTTTTACTGTTTCCTGCATCTGTTAGAGTATTAATGCACAGTGTTTAAGCAACGATACAGCTGCAGTCAGAGTGCAAAAAAACCTTTTTGGATAATGTCAGAGACAATACCATTTACAAGTCAATTATCAAGGGAAGGTTCTAAGCCAAGACATAAAGAATCAAGGAAGGTTCTAAGTGTACTAAAATATCAATTAAATTTTAGTACACTGAACATGGCAGAATGAAGTTTTCCTACCCCTCTTTTCTCAGCTGAATTATTTCTACAATTTCATTTTAGAACAATAACATTTTCTTTAGAACGCCTTTACAATGTATGTCTCTCTATGATAAAGGCCTAAGGATTGCTCTTGCATGCTACTGATAATGATTACTGTAACATAGTTTTGTAGCTATGCAGTGTGTGTAATGAATTCAAGTGTGTCTAGAGGTTTCCTCCACATTTGCCCATGTGTGCTCCCCAGTCTTCAAATCTGCTCAGTCAGTCAAGTCCTCCATTTCAGCCTCTCAATAAATTTTTCAGGTGTAAGAGCTTGTTGAACATTAAAATGATCCATATGAGCACCCACAGTCTCCATGTTCTCATTTGAGGGAGACAGAGAGGGCTAGAGCCAGGGCGAGATAGACACATTGTGTAATAAAGCAAGAGAAAGAAAGAGAGAGAGAATGAGAGAGTAAGAGTCAAAGAGAGAGTGAGAAAGAGTAAAGTGACAGTATAAGTCAGAGCATAAGAGAGAAAAAGCAAGGTTAGGGAGGAAAAACTACAGTGAGAGAGAATAAGAGTGTATGAGAGTGAGAAAACCAGAGAGCAAGAAAGAGCAGAGGGACAAATACACACTATGTAAAAGTATATGAGGGAGCATGTGCATGTGAGCAAGAAAGCAAGATTGATAGACCCGAATAAGACCGAGAGATAAAGAATAAGAGAGACAGCAAGATAAAGGTACAGGGAGATCGCATGAGAGAGGAAATAATGAAGCAAGAAACAGGTGAGGGAAATAGTGAGAACCAAAGTGAGAGAGAATAAGAGAGAATAATAGTGTGTGAAAGCGAGAAAACAAGAAACCAAGAAATATCCAGAGTCTGAGAAAAAAAGCATGATTGAATGAGTAAGAGACAGCAAAGTAAAGAGTGTGAGAGAGAGCGAGATAGAGAAAGTGTGTGTGAGAGTACAAGAGACAAAGTCAGAAAGATAGGGAGACCAAGAAACAGAGAAGGAAAGCAAAAAATGTGAAAGAAGGGCAGAAAAGAAAGAGAGGAAAAGAAAAGAAGACAAAGACAGAGACATGAGACATGAGAGAGGTAGTGTTTTGATAACAGCTATATGTCTTGTCGTGTTGAAACAACAGGTATTTTTAAAAAGCAGCACCTCCCTTCTGCCGATGAATCACCTCAGGCGATGAAATTTCTCAAGCGCATTTGTGGTGTCCACAGCCAGGACAAGATAAAGAGCCAAACATAGCAATTACTTACTAGGGGGGAGTGAGAATAAGAGAGAGATAAATAAGCATGTCATGACTTATATTCAGCATTCAGATGAAGAAGAAATAGGCTTTGAACTAAATGCAGAGAATAAAACCCCTACACTGCAGTTTGTATGCACAGAAAACATGTGGAAGCCATGGACACATGAACATGGACAGCTTTGGGGTTGTTTGATTACATATTTCATGTGATTTGCCAGGTTTCCATGCTTAAAAAAGGTAGTGCTTTAGAGAGTCTTTGGTAAATTAAAAAAAATACTGGATGATGGTGTATTGAGTTCAGACAAAACTTCACAAACAAAAACAACCTCTAAAACCTCGCAATTGAATATCTTGCAACAAACACATGATGCTGTTCTAAGGCTATTAGTGCAACTACATTAAAGATTACAATTTAACACTATACAGAGGGTCAATGAAACCCCCACTGACCATAAATAAGGATGTCTTGCAGACTTTAATTGAAATCAATTCAATTATAGGTTCAAAAAGCCAATGCTGAATTTTCATGTAAAAATTCTACACAATTATCAAATGCACACCAGCTAGTTTTCATGAGGTCTGACCCAATTAATTTGCTCATTTATGTTCAGTTCCTCTCTACTTGCTTACAGCAACACAGAATTAACTGCTAAAACACAACTTAGAATAATAATAGCTCAATTATACTGCATGGTACATAGCCAAAACAGGGGAAACAACAGATCTACAGTATAGTGTTCTGCTTAAAAGGGTCAAATTCTTGTATAAGAGCCACATTATTTTACTTAGCTGTGTTAGTGCTAGCTGTGAAAAACTCTTTTCTCTAATATAGCAACATGAGCTGTATGATTTAAGGTACGAATTTACTTTCAAGGCAGACTGAAAGCAGACGAAGGACAGATCCAAACTTGCAGCTGGACATAGAAGCCCTAGGCACATTCTTGAGTATTATACACATTCAGCTGTACTTCCAGCGCAAATGAAAGCCCACAGCCGCACAAGGCATCATCAAGGCACATGTGTCAATGCTTGCCATACTCAAGTTGGTACAAGAGCAGGAACATTAAGCGATAGTTTGCTAGCATCATCACCTCAAGAGAATTCTTTGATGCTAGCTTTTGCAGGTCAGCAGAGATTTATCAAATAGTAAATGCACACAGTAATGTCTACCCTCTCACATATATCATTTACAAATGTGTATTTTCTTAAGCCAGTGTTCTTTGACTCATGTCCTGGGGGCCCATTGCCCTGCACAGTTTGATGCTTTACCTGCCCCACAACAAGTGAATTATGGACTGTCTATCACTTCACAAGCTCGAAGGGTGTTTTGGCAGGGAATTGGGCAACAGGGAGCTTCTCCTGTAAAGAATTACCCATTAAAGTTTCCTTAAGGCACAGTTTCCTTAAGACTCTTACCGTGGAGCCCCTCTGCCCTCCACATTTTAGTGTTTTTATGCTCTCACACACCGACTTTCTAATTAGCTGATTAGTTGGAAGGGGTGAGTTGGAAGCAAGTAAAACATACAAAGTAAGTTTATGTAGGCTTGTCTTTATTACAACCATTCAAAAAATCTAAATGGCCTTGGATGAGAAGCAACACATTATAAACAGAATAATAATAAAAACCTTGAGAAGAACAATAAAATTTGATGCAATCACATTACCTTGAGTACATGTGAATTACAGGTGAATGCAAAGTGTGACTGTGTAGTTGCTATGGTAAATGTGGTTGTTACTCTACAACTAAACCACTGTAGTCTCATTTAGGCTAAAAAATGAACACATTTTCACCTACAGTGATCAGATGAAAACGGGGGCAGCAGGCGCTACATGCATATGCATGGAGAAAAATCTCTACTCAGTAGAAAATTCACTGGCTAGCATAACATTTCACACTACCACACTTTACCGTCCTTCAGACACATCTTTCACCCAGAAAAGATGAACAGTATGGCCTCAAATCAGCTACCTGATTTGGCTGACAACTTGCTATCTAACAAGCAGTGATAAAACATCAAAGGGGCTCAGAGTACAAACAGCTCCAAACACAAGACACAAGGAGAGAGAGAGAGAGAGAGAGAGAGAGAGAGAGAGAGAGAGAGAGAGAGAGAGAGAGAGAGAGAGAGAGA
>JBBIGB010000022.1:3835096-3848394 GCA_037577075.1 Alestopetersius hilgendorfi | reverse complement strand
AGCAAGGTACCGTCCCACACACTGCTCCCCGGGCGCTGTGTTCCTAGCTGCCCCCTGCTTCACTTGGTGAATGGGTTGAATGCAGAGGAAGAATTTCGTGCTGTTCACACTGTGTGCTGTGTTGTGTTCACGTATGACAAATGGTCACTTTCACACACACACACACACACACACACACACACACACACTACTAACTGGATAACTTCCTTAATCCCACACACCCTGCTCACATACACTAAAGTGCCTGTATGCTAACTTATTCCCCAACTCTGCCATTGTAAATTCACTGTATTTATGTGCACTGTATTTATGTAAATTTTTTCTAACCTTGTTGCTGCCACTTTTTATTTTGCACAATGATTTATTGCTGCTATGCATTTTTGCACATTTTAAGATTCTGCTGCTAGCATACAGTATGCTGTTTAAAACAGTGATAAGTCACACTAGTACTATTACAGCTCCTGTTGACTGCACTATATGTTGTCTTGTTCATTAAATTGTTGTACTGTTGCTCTTGTTTTTCTTACATTCTCTGTTTCTTCCTGTCCTGCCCACACTTGTGTAGTCTCATGGTGTTCTGTTTTTGTTCTTTGTGCTGCACCATTGTCCTAGACGAATGTTGTTTCATTTCACTCTATACTATGTATATGGTTGAAATTACAATATACACCCACTCGATGCTTGCTGTTAATAACCACGACTAACCTGAAACACATATTTGCCACTTCTGCAAGTTCCTTGTCATAAACTTAGAAATGAGCAAGGACTGTGCTGTAGTCGATGTGTTAGCAGTGGTTTCTTTGCTTCAGTCCATGAAGAAGAAATAGAAAGAGAGGTGGAGGAATGCCATTTCATTAATTTAGAATTGTTCAGTGCTTGCTCAGTAGAATAAGTTTAGGCAGCTGCCATGATCCTCAGACCGCTTGGCACCTATAACTCCCTTTGTATATACATGTCCCTTGTCACCATTGGCATTAGCAGACAAGCATACGTATATTATGCAGTCCCTAAAATGCTAACAAAGTCTGAGAGGTGAGTTTCTTCTTCTTTACATCAGAAATTTTGCTCACAGTCCCTGTCTATTCCTTGTATTCCAATACTAAGTTTAGTTCCTAGCAGGAAATGGGAGGTATTTTTGCTTATTATTGTATTATTACCTGCCACACAATGTGCTTAGCATTTTACACCGCATTTTTCACATACAAGCACATTTTTTTCAGTGCTGATCAGATTTTCTAAATAATCAATAATTTTAAATGAAAGATGTCTTCAAGACACTTTAAAATTACAAGGGTCGGTAGTTTTCACCTATGTGGACAGTGAGACATACAGGCGTTTACACTTGGCAATTCCTTGTGTCTTGAATGTGTCTCAGCTGACCACTTGTGGTTGATTTTGGTGAATGGAGGAAGGGTCCAGCACACATTTACTATCGCTGCAGTTGTTGTCAGATAAAACAACATGCTCAACATTCTTCCATATGTGCAAGTTGTTAAAAGTTGTTTACATTGCATGGATTATTTACACAACCTATAAATATACAGGAGTGAACGTGGTCCTTTATTTTTTTGGGGATACATTGCGAAAGTTTCGCATTCACAATACAATTCTAAACAGTCTTATGTATCTTTAACGTCTTCCGTAGTTGGTTGGAGAGATGAGATTATGATGCTTTTCTGAATCACTTTGGATCCCTTTCACACTTGTTCTTTTCACTGTCCATTTAGACCTCTTGTTAGTCCAGGGATGAACGAGGCCTCTCAGTATTATATCTATCTCTAGAAACTTTGTAAATATCTCATTCGCTACAGATACTGTTCACATGTTCTTCATTATGAAGGTTGTACACAGCCTAGTTGGATATGCTTTTGATGTACTTCTGTATATTATGAGCTGTACCAACTGTGGTCAGTTTCATAAATAGCAGGCTCTTATATGCCTCTGGCTCAAAGCAAGCACATCTCACCCTGTTCTCACCATCTTACAGTGTCTCCAGTGACTCCAACCTCAAATCCTCCAACCACTCTGGTCCTTAGTGAGTATGCCGGCAGTGTGCAGTGTTGTTTGCTCCTCTTTACCTGCCTGCTACACGTATGTCTTACCTAGACTGCTCCTGAAATCGATATTGTTGTTACTTACTGTAAAAGGAGAGAGAAAAAGAAGAGGAAAAACTACTCATATAGATGTTAGTCTGGGCTGAGCTAGTGAGACAGCTTGTTGAAATAGACCAAGTCTCATCACCTCAGACCCACATAGAATTACTAACCCCAGCGTGTGGAGCGGCACCTCTCATTAGCATATCCTTGCACATGAGACATGCAGGGGTATTCACTGGATTAGCACATTTCTACGAGATATTCTGTCTGGTGGCCTTTTAATCTCGAAAACCATTTATATATGGACTCATATTATGCTCCATTCTTTTCCTCCTTATTAGAACAAATCTCTCTGTGGAAATTACTTCACCCAGTCTCAACTGTTGACTAGACTATATGCTCTATTTTTAAGTATGATCATCGTGATATTTATGGAGGTGAAAAGAACACAAAAAATGTGAATTTAAACATTTCACCTGGTTAATTGCAATTATAATTGATTTGAATTTATGATGCACACTTTTATTCAGTAAAATAAATTAGTAAAAAACAAACACTCAAGTGTTTGGAGAGCCCTTTCAAAGTGACAGTGTTTGAATACAGAAATCATTATTTGCATGGTCTTTGTGCTGACCAGGGCATAAAATACAATTAGGGCAACCATATTGAACATTGTTTTCAAGAGTTTAGTAACAGAGCTATGTAGTGTGACAATTTTACTCAGGCTTGCAATTAAACAAGTAAATTACATTACACTGTGCAACTTTATAATGCATGATGTAATCATGTTACCAAAAGTGTGTTATTAAATATAAATAAGACCAAAAGTGCAAGTGCAAGTTAATGGGAACTGTGAGGTTTCTTTGAAAGTAGTGTTTGAAGATACACAAACATTCTGGCAAAAAAAATTGACTAAAAAAAATGCCATGTCTTTTCACTCTCTTCATTCGGTGCTCTGCACTTTACAAGCCATTTATGGCTATAGCTCAAAATGTGTGAAGCAAACTGATTTCCCATTTTTGTGTGGGAAAAGGTGCATGTAGCATCATTCACCTTATTTAAAAAATAACAAACAGTAACACACTTTTTTATAACTGACCTAAGTTTTGGTGTCTTGACCTGAGTCTGCTGCGTGTTTAGCCCCACATGACTGACTTGCTCTGCGTTTGTCCCTTTCTATTCAAAATACTCGCTCTAAGACTCTCCAACACACATGTCTAATGCAACTCTCTTTCCCCATACATTATGGAAGTAACTCAACTACAAATATCTAAATTTTTAATGATCATTAATTGACCCCTCAACCAATTAAAAACATATACACACACAATATACCTAAATACATACCTAATGACCCTAGGGTAATGTTGTTTTAGTTAGAAACAGAAACAGTGTAAATATGTTTTTCTATTCTTAACATTATTTTAAAAAAATAACATTTGCACATTTACATCTAGTGTAGAAGCCCATGAATTATCGTTGTTTTGCACTGTACCAGTTAGTTCTAATTAGTTCATCAATATTTGTGTATTTTGAGTAAAACAACAATACATTAATAATAAAATCATTTTTTTCACTTCCATAAATTAAGAGCTGCTGAATTGTGAATTTTAGTGGCTGCATCTACACAAAATATGAGCCAACTTGGGAGACCCAACTTTGGATGGACACACATTGTTTCATTTTCCTATTAAATGATGACAAGATATTTATGATAAAATAGGACTCTGTCAGACAATTGTGTAGTTATTTGGCTTTGAATGGCAGGCCTGATATTATGGTGAACTAAATCCTTCTCAGGTGGAAATTTGTAGACAATCCTTATAAATCAGATTAATTTTGTGCACTCAATGACTAACATTAGTCTGCTGAAGTGTAGGGTTTTTTTTATCATTATGCTTGTTTTTGCTTTCTGCTAAACATGCTAAACAGGGAGAACCAGTCAAACTGTTCTGAAATGTTCTTTATTCTAGGATCTGTCTAAATTTCTCAGTTGTATAAGCAAATTCTTGCTAAAATTGTTTAAATGGGAATACATATTTGAAGGCAGATGTATGTGGAAAAACATAAAATCCAGCAGCATTTGGATTAAACACTGGGATAGCCACAATTTACATCTATGAACAATGAGAAGCATGTATGATCCAATAAGATGATACAAAACTGCTGAAAACCATAATTGTTGCTTTTAGCATTAAAAGATATGTTTTTAAGTAATTGACATTGAATCACTTTAGTGGTATATGTCTCGGACACTAATTTCAGTGATTCGGGCTATACTGAATAATTTATAGCAACACTGAGTCTTATCAATTCTGTGGTAAGCTCTGTCTCATGGCCTGAGCATTCATAAGCGACAGTTCTGCTATCCATTTAATGCTTTTTCTCTCAATGAAGTAATACAGAAAACAAATTAATAAAATGACCTCTGATACAGCCTGATTATTTAATCAGCACCTGTAGGGAGGAGGCAGATGTTCATCAGAAATTCTTCTAAATATTTGTGATGTGAAATGATTGTGCATTCAAATGTGATATCAAACAGCGCTCAATCACTGTTGCAGGAAATGATTAGTGCAAACAAGTTGTTAGGATGAGAATCTAGGGTGAAAGCATATTTATTTGATTCAAACATACTTAAAGATATTACATATTACACAAAAAATCTAATTTGTGAGTCACAAAAAAAATTACATACAGAATATCCACATGTTCATCCAACAACAGTTTAGCTGCTCTTTAACAGTGAACTTAAATAACTTTTGAAAAATGCTAATCAGAGATGGTTGACTTTCATTACTAATTCATTAGGTCATTTGAAAGATACTATCAATATCACTATCAACTGTCAAAGCTTTATTCTAAAGATAAGGCTGCAAAATCACTTGAAAATTAACTATGACTTTTTTGGTACTACAGACAGATAAGAAAAGTAAAAATAAAGGATATCCTTGAAATATTTATGGTTGTATGTGCATGAAACTCATGATCCAGTTGGTTATCATGAAATGGTGAAATTGTTTGTTTTTGACTTTTTAAATGATGATTTCACCCATTTCTCAAAGTTTAACATGAGCATTGTGTCACAAGTTCTACCACAGTACAACTCATAAGAGTGCCTGAAATTTAACAGACAGTTCTATTAATTGTAATGGAAAGTACGCTGCTGTTTTCCCATCCTCTTCCGCACCCCACAGCTGCAGCACTGGCCTCAAGCCAGTCCCTGTCCTAACGCTTTATTGTGGTCATTGTATCATACCTGTGGCACTAGGTCATGTGTTTTTGTTTTTCAGTATTGTTTCTGCTTGACCTCTTCTCTTTTACTGTGTCATTGATAACATGCAGTAAGTGCAAGTCAACAGAATTAACTGTGTTGTGTTGTTTAATTCCGACTCAATGAAAGTATCATTCTCGGTTAGAGGAAATGCTTTTTCCAGTGTTGAGTCATAAAGCATTTTCAATAATCCACTCTCAAACCTATTACTCTCAAGCCTACTAATCTACTCTCAACTAAGTAATGTATGATGATTTTCTTGTGACAGTTATCCGCATTTTGATTTGACAAGTGGTTAAACTGAAATTGCTTTATGAATCTTAATATGTCCATTTTTTTGCATACATGCTCAGATGTTTTAGAGAATTACTTATGTCTTGAATTTATGTTCTCTTTTGTTTGTCTTTCTGTTGTGTGGGTTTTTTGTGTTAACACACTTGTTGTTGCATTTTCTGTTCCATGTTTTGTATTATCCATGTGACCCCCCCCCCCACACACACTTTTCCTTTCAACAAATCTTGCACGTGTATATCATGTGACTTTGTCATGTGGCTCTTGCATGGTGCTGATGATGTCATCTTCGCTGGGGAACAGAAGGTAATTTTTGGTTTCTTTGACATTTTTGGTCCATTTCACACTAGGGGTGAAAGCACAGTTAGTTATGAATTAGTGAAAGCACGTACCCAATGCCATCATCTTTTACAGACTTTTAATTCTTGAGTCATTATTCTCACAGTGCTTTACACTACACATTTGATTGCCAGATTTGACATTAAAAACAATTAGCAGCTCTGCTTGAACAATAATAAAGTAATCCTCTGCTGTAAAACACTTCAAAAAGCGACCACAGTGTTGAAATATGACAGTGATTTATTCTGAAAGGGAATTTTTTTCCTCTTGCAACCCAAATGTTTTGTTAATTTCTATATAGCAGAGGTTCACTTCGATTACTTAAGTTGGTTACTGAGTTAAAAAAGGAACTTACATTAAAGTCCAGTATTTTTTTTCTGTTTTTCAGCAGTGGTACCTATATTTTGCAGACATTATAATGTATTGCTACTCGTTTTGAGATTAATTGCATATCATGATGGATAATATGATAAACAAACTGTAACCATGTACCATCCATAATACAAAGACAACAAGATGCATTGCTGACAGACTAACCGTACTACACACCTTAAACTCCATATTACTGCATGCATGCAGGTTCACACATACTTCTGTTCAGGCCTGTGTCTTGTCTTATTTTCCACTCTCTAGTGATATCCTTTCATGCATGTTCTATCTGTGTAAGTGTGTCCATGATGTCAGCATTGTCTCAGTTTGGTATTCACATATGCTGATTTAAAAAGGGAAAGTAAAGCCACACTGTTTTCTCTTTATATTTTATACCTACAGTGTATAAAACCAAGGACCCTTGTCTGGCATCATGTTAGAGAGGATTTTAGATTCTGATTGTGTTTATGTTTACTGGCAACTGGCTATCATGGTTGACTGTGAGGTGGATTGATGACCTTAATTTCACCATTGCATGGTAGAGCATGTTCCTGTCTGTCTTCCCTTTTTAAATCTTTAACTTTAAATGCTCTTTTCTCTTCATAGCATCTGGAAAACATTCATCTAACTGGGAATGGTGTCCATGACTGGATCTCTAACTTAATTTAACTGTGTCATGTGAAACATTTTATTACTAACTTGGATTTTATTTGAATTTCAGTATCAAATCATGCATTTTGCCAAGTCTAAACTAATGTTAAAAGAGGTATAACCAAGTAACCAGTAGCTACTTGTGTGCATGCTTGAACCAATTTGTTGATATTTAGATAGATTTTAACTGCCTTTGACTTAAAATGTAAAACATATTGACAGGGAAAAGCTATATATTTAATCAGGTTTAATGATTGTCTTTTTTCACATGTTTTTTCTCCATCAGAGTCACAAATATACTTTTTCATCTCATTAGGACATACATCTAGATACACAGTGCTTGGGTTGAAGTCCTACTTGTGTGTACAGTGGGGCTAGCAGTGGGCTGTTCTTTGAGCAGTGTGAAATTGAGTGCTAATGGGACTAAGCTAGCAGCTATTTATGATGATTAGCAGCTACTTATGATGATTAGCAGCTATTTATAATGATGAAAGAGGGCTTTAGTCTCCTCCCAGACTTTTTAGAGACACATGTGACCAGCAAACATACCAGACAAGCCCACATGGCTCCCCTTTGTCCTCACTGATATTATTATATACAATGGAGGAGCACCTCCAATCAAAGTGGGGGTGGATGATTAAGGTAGTGCTGTCATTAAGCAGTGCTTCCCCTGAGAACGAGCTTCCCCTGAGAATGTATTACAGCAGTGGCCTCTCTCTCTCTCTCTCTCTCTCTCTCTCTCTCTCTCTCTCTCTCTCTCTCTCTAAGCCTGTTCAGGTGTCCAATTGCTCTGCAAAGAAAAATAAATTATAAATTAATAATAAATTAACTACTTCAGTGTTAAACTGGACACCAATCTACGCAGTGCTGTTATACAATGGCCCCTTGTATATTGAGGAGGGCAAAAGGGGAATTCATGTTGCATAGGAGTAGCTCTTAATGAAATTTAAAATAAAAGGCAGTTCTCAACAATGGGTATAAAAACATTTCATATTAAAGAAATAAGGAGTGACGGTCTAAAGCAAAGCAAAATGTTTTCCATAATGTCAGGGGTGTTCTGAAATTCAGCTATAAAATGCTGTGGAAAATTATAAAAATATATTTGCATAATTACATAGCTTATCTCACGACACTTTAGGTGTATGGAAAGAGACATATTTACCTTACCAGAGCGTAGTGACTTATTAATTTCAACAATCCACAATAATAACAATAAATGTTAAATATTATTCATTAAGCTTTTAAATAAATAAATTTGTCATATCTAGTTCTCATATCAAATTCCAGATTTATATGAGGGCCAGAAACATTTATATGATAGCCCTTGATATCTTTTTAGTTTAGTTTTTTTGTTAAAAGCACTCTTTTTGGCTAGAATCAGCAAGTACATTAAAATAACGGATAACCATTTGATAATTTTAAAGCATGTGTGCTAACCACACGCCTCCTGTGCCTCCTTTAGTTATAACGAAGACCTGGGATAGGACACTTATGCTAAACCCACAAAAAGCAATGGGCCTTTCACTCTTTGTGTTCTCCTCAGGAGAACCCAACCCTCCTAAACTGGAGGCCAAGCTGCAGTCTACAGGAAATGAGCTGAAGGTGAACTGGATCAAGCAGGATGATGGGGGCTCACCCATCAAACACTACCTAGTGCGCTTTAGAGCTGTGAGTATGATGGGCTGTGAGTTAATCTGCTTTACTTAAGCTTTGCTTAACGTAGCCTGAATTATTTATCTTGTTGCCATGCCATCACTGCAGCGTATGCTTAATTTATAAGACAGTTATGGAAAACATTGATACTGGCATGTAACATGTATACCTATGATCACAGATGTTTGAGTTTAATTACAATTACATGGCATGATTGTCTTTTTTGACAGTGGATACATACATCTGGCTGCTAAAGATATATACAGTGGGGGACATAATTATTTGATCCCCTGCTGAAGTTTGTTTCACTGAGTGAAATAAGTATTTGATAACTAAGCAAAACATGACTTAGTACTGGGTTGAGAAGCCCTTGTTGGCAAGCATAGCAGTGACGTTTCTTATAGTTGGTCACCAGGTTTGCACACACCTCAGGAGGGATTTTGCCCCATTCCTTTCTAAATCAGTGAAACTGAGAGCTACTTCATGGGTACTAGCCATAAAAAGGGCTACCAGTTTGATACACTTCAACAGAGTTTATCTAAACTTCATGTACAATCAACGTGTTTTACATTTTCATATCTATATAAATGCATAAATGATTAAAGAAGAATAGCAATAAGTAGTTGTGCTATTTTTATAACAGGTGGGCTACTCATGTGGTCATTGGGGATACCCTGCTCTAAATCCTTTAGGTTTCATGGGCTGCTGCTTGGCAAATCGAAGCTTTAGTTCCTCCACAGATTTTCTTTAGGACTGAGGTCTGGAGACTGGCTAGGTCACTCCAGGACCTTAATGTGCTTCTTCTTTAGCCTCTCCTTTTGTACCTTGGCAGTATGTTTTGGGTCACTGTCCTGCTGGAAGACCATCCACAACCCATCTTCAGTGTTCTGACTGAGGGAAGGAGGTTCTCGTCCAAGATTAATTGTATATGGCCCCATCAATTGGTCCTTCAACGCAGTGAAGTCATTCTGTACCCGTAGAAGAAAAATTTCCCCAAGCATAAAGTTTCCACCTCCATGCTTGACTGTGAGGAAGGTGTTCTTTAGGTTATACTCAGAATTTCTCTTCCTCCTAACATGGCGGGTCATGTTGATGCCAAAAAGCTAAATTTTGGTCTCATCTGACAGCATGTTCTCCCAAGCCTTCTCTGAATCATTTAGATGTTTACTGGCAAACTTAAGATTAGCTGTTCATTTGCCTTCTTGAGCAAGGGGACCTTTTGGACATTGCAAGATTACAGTCCATTATGATGTAGTGCCAATGTTGTTCGTTGTGACTGTGGTCCCAACTGCCTTCAGATCATTAACAAGCTCCTCCTGTGTAGTGTTTCTCATGATCGTCCTCACCCTGTGGGGATCAAATACTTATTTCACTTAATCAGTTTTTAACATTTGTGTAATGATTTTTCTTGATTGACATTTTTTCCAAACTTAGATTTAACTTAGATTTTTTTCACTAACTGTACTCTTTTTCTACATTGGAACATTGCCACCCTTACATCTGTGTATCATGATACATTTTACACTCTTACTGACCATTTCTTTGTATGTGGTTGTGTAGAAACACCGTTCAGAGTGGAAGCCGGAGATCCGTCTCCCTAATGTCAGCGAGTATGTGGTGCTGAGGGGTCTGGACTGGAACACAGAGTATGAGGTTTATGTGATAGCTGAGAACCAGCAAGGCCGCTCCCAGCCTGGCATCCTCTCCTTCAAGACCTCTCCAGAGCCCACTGCCATTCCAGGTACTGCCCCCCTTTCCAAACCCCTATCACCTCATACCCATGGGGCCACAGCCACTGCCAACTAGCACGGCCAGCAGCTACCTAAACATTTCCCATATCTCCCCTACCCTAGTCTCATAAACCAGGCTCAACGTAGCCAACAACATGGCCTAGTTTAACAGGTTAGTTTTTACTCACATGCAAAATAACAGACCATTACTTTTGCATTACATGTAGAGGCTGGTGACTTTCAAAGCTATACTATTTCAAAAACAGACCCTTGCACAGATTGTATATTAATTATATGCTTCAGAGCTATTGAATTAGAGTAGCAAGCAATAGTTCAAAATATTGGTATATATTCAGTCCAACTTATTCTACATTTTATATGATATATTTTATATCATATAGCTTGATTATCACAAGTTTCACTGAAGTGGATACACACAGCAGTATGGATAGCTAACTGTTGTGTGCATTTCAGCATACAGAAAATTTCAGATTGTTGCAGTATCTCTGTGGGTGAAACATCAGAGGCACAGACTACTCGAACCTCAGTTAACCTGGCTTCCCTTCAACTCTGACTGGGATTATCTGGATATTATCTCCGGTTGTGACCTGGGCCAGGCCTACAGCAAGTGGTTTCACACAGGCTGAGGCTAATGAGACTGGGCTGCATGAATGGAGCAGAGTGAGGGATGCTTTAGAGAGCTACTGGAGGTTAAGCCGGGAGACCCTGCTTTTGGCTTAGTGATGCTTAGTTGTCCTCCAGGGCTATGCTTCTAGCCTGACCCCTATGGCAGCTCTTAGCTCACTACTTCAACTAACTTTGTTGCTATTCTCAGAACAGGTGCAGATCGTATCAGAGGAGATGAAATTTCTTTTTAGTATTTGACAAAGTCATACTGAGTACCCCACATGCCCCACCCAGTACTTCCCACCTCTCCCATCATGTTGGATATGGCTGTCTGTGCTCTGTTTACAGGGCTGTGGTTTCGCAGAAGATTACGTTCTTACATAACCTCTTAAACTCTAAGCATATTGTTTAGTTATGTATCTTTATTATACACTACATATTACTCTGTGTCTGTAAAACTACTATAGTAGGAATGTATTTAAGAAAGAAGAGGTGACAAATTGAAATGTTGACCCACCAGTTGGTCTTTAGAGTTTAAGGGGTTAATCTGCTTCCTCACAGGTCCAGTCAGGGACCATCTCTCTCTATCTCTGTTTGCACTCTATCCCTGTTATTCTCTTTCTTTCTTTCTCAGCTCAGTACAGACTTTTGCTGCAGTAGGGAGCCTGTATTGAGCTGACTGGACAGCAGCCTCTGGGCTCTGTGGGGACGCAGCCTTTGGTCTTGCATGTTGATGCTTCAACAGAAGTAATGTGTTAATGCTTTCCTGAGGACCTAACAGACATCTGCCAGTGCATGGAGCAGGAATCCTGCTTTCTGTCATCCGCTTGTTGGGAAGCAGACATAAATAGCAGTGGGAGCTTTGGATCTCAGAGTATTTTGGTTTAGCAGGGTCAGATGTACCAAGTTCAGAAATCCTTCCTGTTTTCTGTGGGTATTATGAATTATATTCCAATGATGTTGAAACTGTTTTTTAAAATATATGTTGAAAATGTAAGCAATATTGCTGATGTGCCATTTAGTTTCTTCTGAGGGTCTCTCATTTACTGTCATATGTGGAAAAAACCTAAGGTCAAAATTAGGCACGTGGGTTCCTCCAATCAAATAAAGTGTGAGGGGAAGGGCCTTAGCTATTTTTAAATTATGCAAACACAGCACAGTTTCAAAAATCGAAATCCAGCCCTTAGGTGCAAAATTATATAAAATCTGAAAATATATGTAGCATTATGCCCTTTCAGCTCCTCCTTCACTGAACTTGTCTCTGTTAACACATTGCTGTGACACTTATAACCTCCAGTATGTTCATGTGGGTGTTCAGAAGATATGGCAGCTTTTATTTTTAGGCCAACATCTGCATTGCCTCAGCCTCAACAGCTGGCTTTAGTAAAGACAGTGAGAAACAGCTGCTCAAAAAGGGACCCAGGCTCTATTCCTGGTTTAAATTAGGACCATTAAACGTAAGGTGAGGTTAAATGTACTTGCACTGAATCTGCTTAATTCTTGACCTTTTACCTTTGACTTATGGGTGAGATAGACTCAGTGCTTTGCAGAGGGTGATGATAAACTCTGATGGATTTGAGGAGAATCAAATTGTGCACTTAGATTCCACACATATGAAAGGTGTGGTCATACACAGCCCTGGCCTTGATTTTACATTAATTTACACCAGCAATCCAAATCTCCCCAGCTACTGTGTGATCAGGAGTGAGACTGTTCTAAAACAATGGCCACTAACATTGTGCAGTTTTAGTAACATTTGAGCACTCAGTCGTCTGAAAAACCACTTATACCATGCTGCATCATAACCTGTTTATTTCTTAATTTTCTTTCCTTGCTATGCAACATTCCCTGGTCTGAACAATGCAGAAGGACAAAGTATGATTCCATTTCATAGACTTCTATCTATTATTTAAAGCATAAGTCTAAACATTTTAATGGCAGTATCACAGAAAGTCTACTGCAATTAATACCAGGGAAGTTGCTTAATGTTTCCTTTTTTTGTATGTATGTGTTTTTTTTTACTACATTCCCAGTCCTTCCATCTTTTAGCACCTCTCCTCCCCTTATAATTCCTTTTCATCCTGGTCTGCAATGCTGTCCCTGTCATTTGCTGTGCTATTAACATGCTATGGTTCTTCTTTGTTTTTTACTAACTTGCTTGAGTTTTCCTTATTTATTCTTTTCTAATCACAATTAACTGTTCAGACTTAAGTTTCTGTATTTGACCTATGTTCTGTCTCTCTCTCTCTCTCTCTCTCTCTCTCTCTC
>JBBIGB010000022.1:3802454-3813967 GCA_037577075.1 Alestopetersius hilgendorfi | reverse complement strand
GACACACTGGAGAAGCTGTACACAGTTCTAAGCTTTTTGTACATAGAGGTGTGCATGTGTGTGTGTGTGTGTGTGTGTGTGTGTGTGTGTGTGTACGTGTGTGAAACTGCCAAGAATGTCACCAGTATAGAATTGCTCCGCTCACTGTCAGTGGTCAAAGGTATTTGCAGGGGCTGCAGGAGGAGAAGCATCAGAGCCGATATCCTTGAGCAGTTAAAGGCCTCCAGAGCTGAGGAGCTGCTGTGAAAGGTGGGCTTGGATCTGGGGAAGAAAAGCAGCACTCTAACAGGGATTAGCCACAGGAGATTCCCTGTGGATAGTTGTCCCTTTTTTCCCAGGGACACTGTAATATGATTACTTTGTTGTTTGCGCCCGCTCCAGTGGTTAAGCACTATGGAGAAGTGGGCTTGACTACCTCCAGGATGGACAATGGGGGCAGGGATAGGAGGGTGGGTGAGGGTGAGATAGAGAGAGGTTTTTGGAGGGAGCATTTGAATTCTGCTCCACTGGGAACAGCTGGGGTCTTACACTCAGAGTGAGGAAGAAGAGAAAGAGGGGGAAAAATCTTTTTTTTCTTTGTGTGAGTGAAAGGCAGCTGTGTAGTTTTCTGTAATACGATGTTCAGCAGAGGTGCACCAGCAATGGTCAGCGGGGCTCTTTGGATTTCAACAGAGGCCAAGTCTCCTCTCCTATACCCCTTCTGTTCCACAGCCACAGACCCTCTTAGGCAATTTTTATTAATCTGTATGGACAGGACCCTCTTCTAAATAACTTACGTATGGTAAAATGAAAGTTATGCAATTTTATCCAAAATATTCACCTCCTAGAAATCACAGTTGTTTTTGCTGATGCGAATATGGCCACTTGTATTAGCATCTGCAAATCACTTTACTATATATGTAAAGCCCTAGTTTTGTGATTTCCACACACAAGTTCACCATTATAACATGCTAATGCTAATTGTTTAGTGCATAAGCTCATTTCAGAAGCTGCTACAGACATGTTAACAAAACCATGTCAGTGCTTGTGATCTTAAAAACGTTTACGATATTTACGATCATAAAATAAAGATTCCTAAAGAACTCTTAACTGGAAGAAAAATGGTTCTGTAAAGAGTTTCAATATGTTGTGAAAGGTTCATTATAACTGCACTTCTTCTAAGGTGTTGCCCTGATTACATTGTTCTGACACCTTTATTTTTTAAGGGCAAGGTAAAATACTGTACATGTGTACATTTTTAGGAAAGTACTGTCAAGGAGGTTTTCACATAAATATATGCATGTGAAGAATTGCAGTTATCCTCGCAAAATGAATTAAGGCCACGGATGGATATTACTAATATTTTTAAAGATCTAATCAGGAATTACTGTCATTGGTAGACTGCAAACAATGTCAGTACAATATCAGAGCTAGCAGACTGCAAACATCATGAAAATGCGTTTCCTGGTGTTCATATCAACTGATGCTTTTTCACAAATTACACTAAAAACCCTTAACTAAATATTGTTGGCTGTATATTAATCATATCTGATGCTGAAGAGGATGGATTGTTTTTTGGAGCCCAGACTTTCTGTGAGGGAATGCCTAACTCAACACTGTCGTTTGATGGCCCTGTATTGAGTGTGCTGGTGCTGTTCAAGAGGAAGACAATGCTCTCTCTCAGCTGACTCAGACCTAAAATAAAGTTTATAAAATTTCCACCCAATGGAAACTGCAGGGAAGCTACTTTAAAGTTTTAATATTCATTAGTGCTTTCTGTAGTTCAGGAACCTACAACAAAGCAGCACACTTCCCAACACCCTCTTTAGATGAAGGTGCAACTATGGAGCAGCGACTGATATGAGCCATGTATTTATTGACAGCTTGGTATCCAATTAAATTAACTAATAGAAGAGAGGACAACGAAGAGATGAGTGTTTGCTTCTTATGTTGCCTTGTTCCTATGTTATAGATATGTGAAACATACTGAAATATATTTCATAAGCTCTGAACAGTTAAAATGTTAAAAGGTTTATAAAACAAAATTATTCTCTCTTTAAATAACACTTTGAAATATGTGCGTTATACTTTCAGCTGACAACATCTATTTGATTATTTTCCTTCCAAGAGATGGAGAACTGTTTCATAATACTATTAAATAATGTCACATTTACAAAAATAAATTTACCTAAGTATGTAACATTTACAAGAGGACTTGGAACCATTGATTGTGTTTATGATATTTGCAGTCATCGTTTGGAAGATGCAGACAGTGTTGATCTCACTGAATATTGGTGATAATAACTGGAAGTTGCAGTTACATACGTGGAAAAAAAAAATGTTACTGGAACTAATATACACATACTCAGCTGTTATTTTCCTGACCTGCTTTTCCAAACCAAGATCACAGGAGGAGGTTGGAGTCCACAGACAAATATCTTCATCCACACATTCTCACCTTACCACAGTAATCTCCAATTAACTGGATGTCCATGTCTTTGGACTGAAGGTGAAAACCAGAGAACCCAACAGAAACTCACTAAGACATGTGAACAACATCTTTCCGAATGTTTGATTAATAAGAAGACAATGAGAAAACTGTAAGGTGATTTATGCGTTATGATGGATTGTGATGTGGTATTAAGTGTTATTAGGATCAGATGGGGCTGAGATGAGGAAGGACAGGAGATTGAAGATTAGATAGGGGAAGTCAGCAGTGGAGGGATGTGGATACAGGATAACTGGATCAACTTACATTTGATGATAGTTTCTTAATCTTTCTATCTCTGAAAAAAAGAAACTGAAAAAGAGAAAAAAGAAATACTTGTCAACAAAAGCCACTTGTTAACCTTATTTACTTGGTTCAGATTAATTTTGTCTGTTTAGCATCACCGTGTTTTTGTAGTTTATTTTTACTTTTCTAAAGGGGGGCAATTAGCCGTTGCTGTGAAAGAGTTCGCATCTGTAGTCAATTAGAAGGAACATGGCTAGCAGACCGCAAATACTGACCCATCAATCACAAACATGGCCTCACCTCTCAGATACCTCCACCATCAGCTGTGGAATGCCCTCTAATGTTCACCAACAAGCATTTGTTAACATAACAGTTCACTGAATTGTTTATGTCAATTCCAATACATATTATAATCCCAATAGTATATGAACCCAAGATTAGGAAATGGGTATAATTAAAGTTGTTAGATAATTATATATTTTTACTCAAGTTAATGAGACCTAATTGCCAACTGGCATTTGCCTGTCGTAATGCATAAGGTGCATTGAGTAATTGTAGGGTCTGTCACCTTGATGAAAGAGTTTGCTATTATTTGGTAACAGCAGGGTTAATGAGTCTCTCTCTCTCTCTCTTTTTCTCTCTCTCACTTTCGCTCCCTCTCTTTCTCAGACATCTCAGATCAGTATTGATCAGGGGATCATTTTGGCATCTGACCAAACAGGTATAGGCCATGAGATAGGGGAAGCAAACACCCACTCAGTAAATAAAACTGCTCAGTCAACATTACCATTCCAGCCCTTTAACAATGAGCCCAGCAGCCATTCTTCTGGAAGGCGGCCCCAGGGTCTGAGAGAGGAGCGTCTGGTTTCATTCATAGATCACATGTTTTCTGGGAAAAGTTGAAGCTTGATTTTCAAAACTGAAGGATATTGTAATTGTATGAAAAATCCCAGGAGCCTTTTTGATTCCTCCAATGAGCCTTTCAATGGATGGTTCTATGAAGAATGATTTTTGTACATGAAATATGTGTGTGTGAGGAATTCCAATGAACCTCCATATAACGTAAAATTTCTATGTCACTTCATGACTTTTCCTAGAGCTGTATATTCAAGTCAAGCATCATTTAGTAAAAAGGTGGCACAAAACATTTGTATTACTATATTCAGTCTATCAAATGTTTGGTGGGTCAAGTTTAAGCTAGATTAAGAATTGCAAATACTATTTCAGTTTCAGTGAAAACAAACTGCAACCATACACAAGATGATACTCTGACCAGGTTGATCATTTGATTTGATCAGTTTTAGCTCAGGGAGTATATATGTGCCAAGGACATTTTAAACTGTGGAAAGAGACATTAATCAATTGAATTGAATTTTGAGGCAGAAACTGTACACATATCATTGTGAGTGGGACGGCATATTATTGTATATAAGAATAGCTGCTGAAGGCAAAGAAGGCTTGGAAAAGCTGTCTCAACTTGGACACAAGGATGGGGGTTTGTACAGGAGAAAATCCAAACAAGGTCAGAGGTAGAGGTCAGAGGTCATGGGGGCAGGCTTCAAGTCCTGGGACACCAGCAGGATTATATGAGTGGTAAAAGAGTCTATTCAAGCCAGAGTCTGAGCACAGTTTCCAAAGATCAGCTGCCAACTGTGCGTATGATTTCCCCTCTAACATGTGAAGGCTAAATGAGCAGTGAAGGCATGGTGTGTCTGACAGCATGTTCTTATCTGGAACATATTCATCCCTAATTAACTCAGGCTGGCTCTGATTTGGAACTACAGAAAGAGATTATTTATTGGACTCTACCTGATATGCCAGTCTTATGTTGTTTTGTAAAGCAATAATACAAACTTGTATCTCTGAAAAGGCAGCTGCATAACAGAAGTGCTTTGAGTTAACATAATGATATGCTGAGTAAATGTTTAAGGCCAAGCTTTATTTATGTAATTGAAAATGACTGAATCTGAATCAGTGTCAGAAAAAGCTTTAAGTGTATATTTACCATAAAATTAAACAGAAACTTTTACCAATAAATTTAATTTAAAATTTATTTCTTTCCGATCCTAAAGCCACCAAGGTGCAGCTGTGCTGTCTAAAAAATCTGTACCCAAAACTCTGTGAAATTATGTTCAGAAAATACATTGCTTTTCACTACCCTAACACAACATGTATTACATTTGTAATGCTGAAATGGCTATGGTTTAGGCAAGAAAATTATTAAAAAAAGACCTCTTCACTACTGTGAGAACTGTCACCCTTATATACACAGTACTCATCTTTGAACTCTTATGCTTCAGATGTGAAAAAATCCAGTGTGAAAGGGCAGCTCAGCACGGTGAGTCTGAACATAGACTGGATACATGTTGTTTCAGAATACACATGAATTGTTTTGTCACATACGGGGAAGAAAATGTGTGTTCGAAATTAAGAAATCTTTTTCTTTTTGTGTTTTTTTCTAATATGTTAAATTCAACAAATAAAAGTAAAAATGTAGAAAACATATTTAAAAAGTAGAAAATATATTTAAGTGTGGTCCTTGCTTGAATATGTACCAATCGAATTAAAAAACTTTTCAAAAATTTTCCTGCACACGATCGTATTTATATATAAGTTGTGGTCTAACGGTTTGATTTGCACAGTTCAGTAAGCATTGTATTCTCAAAAATATTGGCAATGAATACCATCCAGCATCTCTCATTTTTTCAATTGTTGAAATAAAAAATTAACAAAGAGACCGCTTCTTTGATCAACAGGAAATTATGCCTTATTAAGTCTTTAAATGTAATTACATCAGTTTCGTAGCTAAGATTATAGTGGTCAAATCAATTCAATGAAATTTGATTAAGTCCTATTGAGTGTGTTTTTCTAAAGGACATAAAAGAGGAAAACCAGAGCTGGTGCATTTATGAATGACATAATTCTAGTGAAAATGTATGGTAACAGGGATGTTTTGTAATGGGTCAATTTCAAGGTGGAGTAACAATACATATTCACATTTTAACAAATAAATGTACCCTCTTTTTCCAAATGTACATTTTTATTTCTACTGGAATAGAACCTTTCCGCTATTTCTTTAGATTTTAGAATGTTTTTTTATCTGTATAAAGATTCTTCACACTCTCAAAGCTCATTTACAAAAAGAGCACCATATAAAAGGTAGTTCACAGAACTGAAAGTGGCTTGTCTATAGCATTGTTCCAAAGATCCAGCCTTTTTAACGCCTTATTTTAAAGAGTGTGCATTGTACATGCTTAACTGGAAAGTAGTAGCCAGTGGGGTGGTGCATCTGCTAGAGCGAAATTCTGCTGCTTCCTTCCATATGCGGCCCCTGCCTTGTATGTCTAATGATAAAAGTACAGTATTATAATTTTGTACTCATCTTGCTCTTCTCTGGTAAAATAAGGATTAAGTGGAGATTATGGCAGTGCCTTTTTCTTTATCCCTGGATAAGCCATCAGAGCACAGAGCTCAAAGGTGATAGTGCACTCTGTGATCATCCCTCCTACCAATGTGAAACTTTATCACAGCCCACTCTAAAGAAACACTCTTGACTGTAACAAACCATTCTTTTTTATTTTCAGCTTGCACAAATAGAAATATGTAGGGATATGTAACAGGTGAGAAAGAAAGTGGACCCACTGCTGTTTCATGTTGTGTGTCAAGAAATGTAGGGCTGTAGTGTGAGCTAAGCTTTAGGAAGCAATAGGAAGTTCCTTAGAAAAGGCTTTCATTTTATTTTTCTCGATTGTGCATGAATAATAGAAGTGCAGTTTAGATATGCAGATAAAATTTTGTCTCTCAAATTAATAGTTCATATAGGTGCCTACAAAGACAAGGATTATCAATTGTATCATGAAAATTTTCTCATTTTCTCACCACTATTATCATTATTGTTGTTGTATTTGCTATTGTTCAATTCATCTTCTTTATTATTATTAGCAGTAGTAGAAGTATTATCAGTATTATTGATATTATTCTAATTTATATTATTATTATTATTGTTGTTGTTGTTGTTTATATTATTATTATTATTATTATTATTATTATTGTTGTTGTTGTTGTTGTTATTATTATTATCAGTTGTCATAGTACTGTCAATATTATTGTTGTTATAATTTGTAGTGTTCTTGTTTACTATTAGTATTAGCAGCAGTAGTTCTGTTGTCAATATTATTATTACGATTATTATGATTATTATTATTATTATTGTTGTTATAAAGATATGTAGTTATCATAGCGGCTCTCCCCATTCATCCAGCAGTGCCCCTCTATCACACAGCAGAGCCCCTCTTTCAATTACCCAGCAGCCACTCTAGGTGTCGCACTCTCGCAACGTCTCGCGACCCGTTGGCTGGAGCGCGCGCTGACGTCACCGCGCCGTTGATTTGCTGAGGCGGCGGCGGAGCGGAGTTACAACGGGTGAGCGCGGCGCGCGACCTGCCTCACTATGATATAGAGCCGGTCGCCACGCACTCGGAGAGGAGAACCCACAGCGGAGAGCAAGGTGAGTGCACGCGTGGAGTCCGCAACACGCAGACCCATACACACACATACATGCATATGTACACGCACACGCAAAGTCCTGTGAGCGGAGGAGCCGCACTTTCTGTGGACGCTCTCGTTAAAGCTCGCGCTTCTTGGCGTGGATAAAAGGAGCCGCGTGCAGCTGAACGTGAGCCTCAGTCGCGTGCTGTGCTCTGAGCAAAGGTGTGATCGTGCGTGCGCGTATGTGTGCGTGCGTGCGTGCGTGCGTGTCTGCTTCTGTGGGCACCTGCCGGAGTTCTGGGCTCCGGGCTGCCTGTACCGGGCCACATGCAGGGATGTTGTGTTGACGTAAGCGGGTGCTTGAGCAAAGGGGACGAGCCTCCAGCCTGCCCTAGCTCCGTTCCAAACCATGCTCTCCCACTAACCAAACTGTTGCACCTGTCTGTTTTGTTGTAAATAAAAGACACCAAATCAGCGCCTCTTGTTTTTGGTGACCAGTCAGTAGATATATAATCATTCACAGTTAAGTTCAGGTGTAGTGCAGAATAGTGCTGTATACCACTACACACAAACACCGGCAAACGTAGTCTCATCTGATCAACTTAACTGATCCTAATGGCAAAACTTACTGTCTGCCCAACTGCACGACTCTGCTCTGAAACGCACTGTAACTTGTGTCACTTTTCCTATCAGTAGTTGGCGGTTTTGCCTGAGTGGATTCACGTGTGACAGTAAAGCGTTCAGCTTCAGTCATGTAGGCTATCGATCAGCCTGCACCTTCACTATGTTGCTTAATTCCACTAGCGCAACACTTCTGAGTTTTTGCACGTGTTTGGTTGCTGCTTGCTGTTTGGGTAAGTGGTGGAGCTTGCCGGGGCGCATGGCCAGACAGGCTCTGAGTCTCGTCCGCCCTGCTGCTGCTCACGTCTGGCCCATGCACCTCGGCAGTCACAGATCCACGTTGTGCTGCACATATGCCCCGGCCCGGGCCGTGGAAAGGGGCTCTGGAGCGTGTTACGCACGGGTGAGCTCCGGACGCGCGGTGCCGTGCGCCCACCCGGGCAAGAAGCTGTCTCGTATTTCGTAAACACGGCGTGCAGAAGGAACACAGACAGTGTCCGCTGCGAAAGAGCCTTAATTTTGACCTGTCTGAGAGGTGACATGATTGGAGCAATTACTTAATTTTAATGAATGCGATTTTTTAATAATGCGGCTTAATATTTGAGCTAGCCTTGAGATGCGTGACATTTTGAGCAAGATTAACGGGGTCCACAGCCTTCGCCCCTGTTACCTGCCTGTTGAAACTGTCCTGGAACTCACTGTCATCTGGATGACATATTCTGATCTCATTCCCTTCAGACTGATTGTGCTGTAGCAGTTTTTACAGAAGCTGTGAGAGGTTTTTCTTTTTCTAAAACCACAAGTAGTTTTATCAGTGCTTTCAATGAAACGCTGTTCATTCATTACTAGCAGGTGCATGTGTAACCACACAAACTTTCTGATCATTAATATGCCGTATGCAATTAAATTAACTCACACATTTTTTAGCTTGTTGAATTTGTCTAAATTATCAAGCATTCATAATCAACAAATTAATTAGTCATCATCTATCAATAAGGCATACACTATTCTCACCTTTGTCACACATGTTTGTTTTAAGATTCCCCCTTTTTTAAGGGTTTTGATGTATTTGCAGGAAAAGCTGTGCTCTTTACACTATGTAATTTTGGTATAGCATTTAAAAAATGTTTAAAAAAATAGCTTTAGGTGGGCATATTTGTTGCACAGGCTCTGAGCTTTTGTGACATCCCCTGTTCCAACTGTTCCTGGCAACAGCTTGCCTCACCCTCTATGTTCCGCTCGCTATCCCACTCTGTGATGAGAATACTGAATAAGATGCCATTTGATTTCAGGAGGCTGTTGATGGGCTTTGTGAGGCAAGCTTGAACACACCGAAACAAAGGCATGATTACAGGCAGGGTTTTCCCAGCACTGATGCTAAATTGTCATGCCTCTCTTCTGCACCACTTGTCATTTTAATATTTTGATGGCCTTGGCTGGGGTTTTTTGGGTTTTACATTTTTGGAAGACAGTTTGCAAACATGTTATTTAGATGGCAATTTACACTTCTTTGTTTTGCTCAGATGGCTTTAGATTTGGCCACTGTTTTCATACTGTGCATATTACAACTGTTGTCTCATATTCACTGAATGTTATCGGCTCTCTTACTCTGTATAATTGGTTTGTTTGGTCTTGTTGACTGCAGCATCTTCAGTAAAGAGACTTTATCACAACCCAGATTACAAAAACATCTGGTTCACTGTAATTTAGATCAAAGTGCATCTAATACATATTCTTGTTTATATACTTAATCAATGCTTATCTTATCCCATCTCTCTCTAGACTGACCTTATCTTGTTTACAAAAACAACTGAACAGACTGCTGAGTGAAAAGAGAGACTCATGAGTTGGCCTGGTGGGTTTTTGGAGAAATTATGGATCTGACTAAAATGGGTATGATACATCTCCAGAACCCCAACCACCCCACTGCTCTGCTGCACAAGGCCAATCAGATGCGCCTAGCTGGCACACTTTGCGATGTGGTCATCATGGTAGACAACCAAGAATTCCACGCTCACCGGACAGTGCTGGCCTGCACCAGCAAGATGTTTGAGATCTTGTTCCACCGCAACAGCCAACATTACACCCTCGACTTTCTCTCACCAAAGACCTTCCAGCAGATCCTCGAATATGCCTACACTGCCACACTTCAGGCCAAAGTGGAAGACCTAGATGACCTGCTGTATGCAGCAGAGATACTAGAGATTGAATACCTGGAGGAGCAATGCTTGAAGATTCTGGAGACCATCCAGTCTTCAGATGAGAACGATGCTGATGTCAGCAGTGGTGGCACAGAGGAGGATGAGGAGCGCAAAGGGAGGCATGGAAGGAGCATCAAGAAGCATTCCATGGAGGAGAGCAGCTACGTATCTGCCACCCAGCAAGCGCTGGCACTGTCCAGCATGGTGGACCAAAGCCCTTCTGTCTCCACCTCTTTCGGTCTCTCCACCATGAGCCCAACCAAAGCCGCCGTGGATAGCCTGATGAGCATTGGTCAGTCCCTCCTGCAGAGTGGCATGCAGCATGGTATTAAAGCACAACACAAACAAGATAGTACCCTTCAATCAAAATTTTTTTAGCATACAGTTCTGTTCCTCATGCATTTTTTAGGATTTTTATATGTAAAAATATTGCATTTAGACAAAAATTACAATGAATATTGTTACATATATTTATATATAAATGTGTGTGTGTGTGTGTGTGTGTGTGTGTGTGTGTGTGTGTGTGTGTGTGTGTGTGTGTAAATATTTGTTTGTGTGCATGCTCAAAAATGAATTTACACTTGTTAAAATGTCTGAGATTATGTGATGACTTAAAAGGGTCAGTACTATATCCCAGCCTTTTGCAATATCTGAATTGTAAAGACCAAAATATTAGTGACTAACCACATATATCTTGTGCAGCCTTACAGCATGGCATGGGGGGTGATCAGCTACAGGGCAACTCCCATCCGGTGATGACTGAGATCAAGATGGAGATGATGCAGGTTGACGAAAGTGGTGAGCACAATAGTCCCAGGCCTGCAGAGTCCGGTGCCTCCAGCAATGGAGAGACAGACAGGAGCCGAGATGGGCCTGGGACTCCTACCCGGAGCAGTGTGATCACCAGCGCCCGCGAGCTGCACTATGTCCGTGAGGAGGGGAATGGAGACCCACAAGCTGAGGTGAGCCATACGGGGCTGGAGGGAGTTGCGGGGATGACCGAAAAACATCTGGCCTCTCTGTACAGTATACCACCCAACCACAAAAATGAGGCTGTGATGTCCATGCCCTCCTCCATGGGCTCATCTCTACACATGACGGGAGCCCTACCCATGTCCATGGACTTCAGTGCTTATGGTGGCCTGCTTCCACAGAGCTTCATCCAGAGGGAGTTCTTCAGCAAGCTGGGTGAGCTAGCAGCCAGCATGAAGCCAGAGGGGCGTGGCAGCAGCGGCCAGAGTGAGCGCTGCAACGTGTGTGGTGCTGAACTGCCTGACAACGAGGCTGTTGAGCAACATAGGTGGGTGCCTTACTGTGCTAATCTTTTGTTGGGCTGCCCAACATCAGTCCCCCAAATCAACCACCATTGTACTCCTATTAGTCACTTTTAACTACTCTTCAGTAGCTTTTTGGTTTTGGGTCTGAAAAGTGCTATATAGTGCTATATTTTACTCAAGGTAAACGTGTCTGCAATACACACCACTTAAATT
>JBBIGB010000022.1:3788207-3799302 GCA_037577075.1 Alestopetersius hilgendorfi | reverse complement strand
AGAACATTTGGAGGCATATTTATGGTTTACACTATAAAAACAGGCATTGGGATCATTTGGGGGGGGGCATTTTAATCTAGATTCATCATTCAAGATTACAATGAGATTAATCTAGATTAAAAAAAATAATCTATGCCCACCTCTAATATATATTTTTATTTTATTGTGCTTCACATTTCCTCATGTCCAGTGTGGACAGCTTGCTTCTAGGTCCACCCAAAGCTGTGAAACAGCCGGCTTTATCTTTGCATATCAGACTCACTGATAACTTTGCACTCTCCTCACCAGTATACTAAGAGCAGATTGGCCCGATAAGCCCTATGGAACCTGCGGGGAGAGATAACCCCAACATCAGGCTGTAGCGAGGTCTGTGTGTGCTTCATAGATGCAGCTAAGCTTTACCACAAGCCAGCAATACCCACGCAACAGCCATAACTGTGACTCCGAGCAGCATCCCTCAAAGCCACCATCATAAACAATGCAGGTGGTGGATCTCTTCATCAACAATTCACTGTTGCATTCTTTGCCTATGTTGCAGGCGTAACTGTTTGTTCCATTCTTTCACACAGATATCTTATATTTGCTACTTCCCGCAATACGTTCACAAAAATGTTGCCAAATGGGTGACTCAGCTGATGTTGTAAATGAACCCTTGACATTTCAAGGACCTATAAAGGTGCTATTGAAGTTTGTTCATTTGTCTGCCCTGTTTTGTGTAAAATTGTGAACTGTCCCTTCAATGGTTGATTGGATTGAATTAGTGTCGCCCTACACTACAGCAATATGGTAATTGAGCCCAGTGATAATTAAGGCAAATTGAGAGACTTCATACAAGCGGACCCATTATTTTGTCAGGTTGCCCAATTAAACTGTCTTAATGCTGAAACTCTGTTTTAATTTACAAGGTTGTCTAGAAAATTAGAAGAACCATAGAATGAATCTGACCTTTCTATTAATTTAATTTGAATATGGGAGAAATAAGGAAGTCGGAATTCTTTGTTTGAAAGCTTTTATGATGCTATTTTGAGCTTTTATCAGTTGTGATTCCAGGTAATGTATATAATTGGAGGCACTTAATTGCTCATTATGAGTGCTATTTTGTTAATGGAATGTTAAGAGGCATTATCTGTGCCTGATTTAAAAAGCTAATATTAGAGAAAATGGTTTAGCTAAAGACATTCTCCTGAAATCACCCATGCATTTCAACACACAAACTTTGATAGCTGAAGGTGATTTAGTATGGATATTAATGTTTAGCATGTTTATAGGATTTGCAGCAGTGCTTGATTCATGTACTTGTGATGAGGGATTAGGATTTCTGTACAGTTGGTTGAATGTAGACCTTTAATGGCTAATAAATGCTTCTTTCCTACTGTGCTTTTTTGAGATACAGGTGTTTGTTTATACAATGTAGATACAGCAGCATTTGGCAGGCCTCCAGATACAGACAGCCTTTAAAAGGCCCTGGTTGAACTGTAAGGACTTACACCAGCACCTCTTCTGATCTGAGGTCTGGCCTATGTCTTCCCTGTCAAGAAGCAAGATGTATTGATTAGAGACTTAAAACATCATGTTACATTATGTGGATTGGACTGCGCACCTTGACAACTGTGTGGTGAATGAAACTTTAGTGTAAGTTTGTTGTGGCATCTTTTACTCATAAGCTCGTTTTTTTGATTATTTTTTTTGAAAGAGTTTTTAAACTGCTGGATTCATGCTGGATATGGTTGGTTCATATCTGCGGCCCATGACAGACATGGTACAGACTTGCCACTCAAAATTTACAAAGTGAGAGCCAGAGTTGGTGAGACTAGCACCAAATAAAAGTTAGATAGGCAGACAACAAGGCCTTATTAAAGTGATAAGCATCGTGTGTGTGCACGCATGCGCACCCTGGTAAAGAGACAGGACAGTTGTGCACCAGGGTCTCTCTGGCCGAGCTGCTTTTCACTGGTCGTCTCCTTATCTCCAGCCTGCAACTGGAGATGGAGGGATTACAGTCAGCAGCAAAGTGCTGGGGAGCCCAGTATGGTGCCAGGTGGCACACCAGCCCTCTGCGAACATAACATCTAAAGCCATTCTGCTCCACCACACACGCACATGTCCGTGCACTCACACACAGCAAAATCAGATTTAAGCTGTGACCATAGCGATGCAGATGAAGCAAGTGCAAGGCTAGCCAAGATAAGGGTGTGCGTTGTTGTGAAAGAGGAGGCCCCGTCTCTGTGGTGCTTTCCTAGCCTTCCCTCACCTGGCCATCAGCACTAAATTGCTGCTGGTCCGGCAGTGGGGCCTCTGACTCTCCGCTCATCAGGCAGTCTCTGTTACAAGATGCTTTAGTTTGACTATCTCTCTCTTGTCACCAAAAGGTCCTTAGATAGGCTACTGTTAGTGAAAACAAGAGAGAGAAAGCAGAGCAGTGTCAAAATGTCCTTTCCTAATCTCCTTAATTATGCACTATAAATGAGTGTAAATCTGATTTGAGAATAATGGGATGTAATTTTGAGTTACTTTGAACATCAGTTAAGTACAGTGTTGAAAGGCATTTAAAAAACTGCTAAAAATTACTGTCCATGTTTCAGGACAGTTTTATCTCTCTGCAAGTGTTATTTGAGATGTATTCTAAACCAGCAGTTTCCTTTTTCCAGCAAGTACAGTGTTTTAATCCCATCAATTTTCCATTAGCATCTGGTTTCTGGTTCTTGCCACATGAAAGAAGATGTGTCGGTTCCCCCTCAGTGGTTCTAATGCGCTGCTGAGCTCCGTGCACAATGAAGGTCCAGAGCAAAGGGCCAAGCCAAGCGTGTATGGGGGGCTGTGTGAATGCACTGCTGGGGCTCCGGAATCCCCTGGAAGTATCAAATCAGAACCTTCCGCGGACTTCCACAGAGAGGGGCTCTAATTAGCTCCTTTGTTGCCTGTTGAATGGGGTGCCAGAGATTGGCATGGGGCCCCCGATAGAGTGATACAAGCGTGCTAAGAAGGGGGTCATAAAATACCCATCACAATAGATCTGTGTGTAGCAGGCACAGGTAGGAACATTGGAGCTAGATGGTGCTGGAGCTTGTTTATCTGTTAAACCTGGCCCAGCTTTTGAAAGACCAAACAGTGCATGCTGACGGGACCCTAGTTGTGCTTCATGTGTATGCAATCTGTGGTAATCCTTTAGCAGAGGAATCTGAGAGAATGAGCTGTACAATTCTTTTGATTCCTGTTTTATTGTCAACAGTGTTGACTTTGCTTTAAGTACAATATTCTCGCCCTTAAAAATATGCGTGTTGAATTTGTTCAGATATGGTCTAAAGAACTTTACATTGTTATGTGGAGCTGGAGTTGTTTGACCAGTATGAGATGGACACACGGAAAAACAGAGAAAATCATGCGGGATGTTTTAAGCCACATTGTAATCCAGGGAGATCAGTTGGATAAATCATGGGGGGGGGGGAGCTTAAAACCATAATAGATTTATGTATTAGCTGACTGAAGATGCCTATAGTGATTACCAGTAGGAGAAGCTGTATGATTGATGGTATGCCCTTAAGAGAGTGTGCCAGATTCACCACTAGAATTCATAATGTCTCTAATTCAATAACTAAGGGATTATTTCACCAGGCACACTACCTTCATTTAGGACTGAAGTTAGATTTCCCTCTCTAGAAATTGCCTTTGTGCAGTCAACAACACAATGGTCAGGCCCACTTTATCACCCACAAGTCTTCTGTAAAACAGACTTGTGCATTGTGTAAAACTGAAATCTTCCAATTGCCTTGCTGTTGTTTTCCCATGCCTCTGAACAGCCATATTGTTTGCAAGCTGCACTTTATCATTCTCATGACCATCCATTTAAATCCAAAACAAATCAGCTCAAGCCAGGAAAAACATGATTTTGTGAATGAACCAATGCAGCTTTTACCATCAACTATTTTTTGACCAGTCACTGAAATGGTACTTGAATTTTATTAGCATGTTACAGGCAGCAAGTTTTCCTCCCTAAGTTCAGGCTGAAGTGTTTTTGTGTTCCCTCGCTGTCTGAGTCCAAGAGCCATTCCATTTACTGGACTGATCACCAGTGCAGTCCACTGTGACATGTCATGACTCAAGCAGCATCATTTCTACTGTTCGTGTCCATAGCAAGAAGATACAGATGATGCTGTCAAGAGGCGCCATACACCATTAAGCAAAGTGTGCTTCCACACAACCCCAATCCCACACCGCCCCCACGCCACCCTCCGAATATGCCAAAATTCGCAGACCTGTCCAGCAATTTTACACCCCATGCTCTCTGGTCAACCTTCAAATTGAAGGAAAGTCGCATTCATTCTATGTCTTCAGGGTTAGCTATAGTATGCTTTGAAGTGGCAAAAGTTTATTTTCCCCTGGGCCTTTGTGGGGTTGTGTGTGCCACCAGCACTTTGGATCCTGAGTCTCTAACAGGTGTTTACGTCCTTATCACCACGTCACAGCTTATCTCTGGGCCTCAGCTTCCTGCATCCTAACACAGGCTTCAGAGTGGGGAAATATTTCACTTAGCCTCTGACCTCTTACACACACACACACACACACACACACACACACACACACACACCATCACACATGCAGTTCCTCACCAAGCTACCATCAACGACAGCATTTGCCCCAGATGGCCTCAGGATGTCGGTCTTAGCTTTTCATTGCTAGCTTTGTCACATCTGGTTCAGCGTTGGTTGCTCTTAGATGAAAAAAATTACACCTTGACGTTTGAGATCTATAGATAGTGGTTTGTGGGTAGGACAAAAGGTTGTTTGGTACAGAATTGAAGCAAACCTTTTGGAACCTGGAGCAGGCAAGTTTTAAACCCTGCCCTGGGGGCTGTAGTGCTGGATGCTAGGGGTCTCCAAGCCATGAGAGCCTCCATTGTGAGAGGTCGGCTCTGTTACAGTAGAGTGGATGCAGGGGTCTCGTCCCGGACAAAGGCAGGGTCAAACAGGCCCCCATTATTTACAGTAGTCCCTTTCATTGCCCGAGTGAAACAGGAGCCTCCTGGGGCCTCATGGGAAGAGCAGTGTTTTTGCTCAGTCAGGCCTTCAATAAGGTCAAAGAGCAGCACTAGTGGGTGGAATTGACTTCCAGGGCCTTCATAGTAGAGCTTTTTTATTGATCAGCAAAGTTTAGAAAAACATGTGGGCGGGGGTGGATGACATCAAGTTGCAGGGGCTTGGGAGCTGCTCAAACTGTGGGACGGGACAGGACAGAATGCACCACCATCATCTTTGTCACATGCACAAAGAACCGGAGACATAGTAGACAATGTAGAGGATTTCTTTTGTCAGCAGTGTTTGGTCCAGTCATGGTGTCTAAATTATTGAATTCTTAAAAACAATTTTTATGCTATCTTGTTCTGCTAAATGCTCAGTGTTTGTGGTTGCAGTCCCCCGTTTAATTTTGCTCTCCGATCTGAAATGTGTTGCCTCTTCATTTTGGTAATAATACTTGCCCAAGTGGCTTGATGTGTTAATAACACCAAGATGAAAACTGATGCATTAAAGACAATCATATGGCTTCTTGTTGGACTCAGTCCCCAAAGCCTTCTAAAACAAATAGTATTTGTTTTCTTTCATTAAGAATAGGGAAAGTAGCCCAGCCAACTCTTGGCTCTCCTAAGCATGGTGCAAAAGCACCATCTGCCAGTAGAATCTCACATAATCTTGGCATAATCTTGACTTAAGTGGTAGGGAGAAGATCGAGCCAGCAAGGAAAGAGAGCATACAATACCCAGAACAGTCTGCTGGAGCAGATTTTATTATTTTTAGTTCCAAAATGCCAGTAGGGTCAGAGTTCATAGGCCAGAGGGCCATATTCTGTGTCAACCCCTCAACCTTTCAGCCTATTGTCCTGGCCCTAACTCAAGCTGTGTTTGACAGAGGCTTTGAATTTAGTTGGGAGAACTCTGACCAATAAAAGAGGCAAAGTGCTTTGTTCATAACCACGATGTAAAATACTAAAGGACAGTATTCCATGCATATTGTACCGGAAGGTATGGTTTAAGTGAACAATTCTCAAGTCCATATAAGTCCTCAAGTCCTTATAATTTCAGTTTTATCAAATTTGAATACATCTAGCTGAGGTAATATATTCAGGAAGAAGAATACTCATTTTAAATACATTTTTATCAGTTCTTCTGCTCAAGTGTCTATTATGAGCCTTCTCAAATAAGAGTCCTGCTTCGTTGTATAATTCAGTCCCCTCAGCTCCCATTCGTCTCTGCCTATTGTCTCAATCACCCCTGCTATTATGATGATGCAATGGCTCCTTCATTCTGAACCTGTCAGCTGTGGCTAATGTGTGAAATAGTTAAAATAAACATACACAAGATGGGAAAAATTCAAGAGAGCCAGGCACAGTGTCTGGAGACTAGTTAGCAAAATGGCCTTAGAATGATGGTGAGTTGTGTAGTCTTCCTACACACTGAGGCAAGGAAAAGGATAGATGGGAGGTCTGAAGAAGTATAGTTAGTTAATGTGTTAATGTGAAGCATGAAGCATGATTGGATATCTTATGACCTGTAAGAACCTCTGAGAACAAATTAAAGAATGAAAAATTAACTGCTTAAGGTTCCACAGGAGAAAAAAAATAAAATAAATTAACTTACACAGGGAAGTCTACTACTTGTTACTATGCTGTTGCTGTTTTATTGGCTCTGTATAATTGGACAAAATTTGTTTTTATGAATTTGTTTTTAATTTGAGGCAGAGCAGGTAATATGATATTTTGTTTCATGATAGCATTTTCTGTTCTCTGAGATAATTAACAATCAGAGGTCAAAAGTTTTCTCAGTGAAGCAGGGTAAAATCAAGTCACTCTGTATGGTCTCAAGGCTGGATGAATTGTTTTCATGCCAGATATATGAAACTGTCATTTACATTCAAAGAAAACGTGTCTGTCAAAAACTTTCTTCAGCTGGATCAGGAAGGCCATGAATCCAGTAATGACTGTAGAAGTAATCAACAAACTGTTGCACCATTTAGGAAAACTCTGGCATTTTGTTGTTGTATTCTGCATCTCTCAACACAGCTGGACAAAAGTGAGCTCTCAAGGCTATTGTTCTTTTGCTGTTGTGTGGGTTGGCAAGGGTGACATTTTCTTGCTGATAATGTCTAATAAGTTCAGAGAGAGATGCCTGAGTTGTAGGCTGAAGGCCAGTAGCTGCACAAGTAACTGCGCCTGTGCAGGCTTTCAGGGCCGCAAGCCGCCACTGCCATCTTTCACATGGCCTCGAGGTCCTGACCCACCCCTTTGTTCCTCATGTTCGCTTTTCCTCAGCGAGAAGTGGGCTCTTTGAGTGCCATCGACCCCCTGCCGAGCCTTCTACTTCACCCTGTTAATAGTGGCACTGGAACTAATTTTTGAAGTTCAGATGTTTTGAAACTCCTTCATTGTATCGCAAGCTCAAAGAATTTGATATTGTGCGCATTATACAGCTCCTTGCCCTTTTAAGGCTGTTTTTTATTTATTTAGATATTTTATATTTTGGCATTGTAATGCCAGCCTTTCCCCCTTTTTTTAAAATAAAGAAATATTGTCCTTCTAATTCAGATTTCAGTCTGAGCTTTGATGGATTTGGCCTTGTCCACCAAAGCCTGTGAAATTAATGTATTTTGTGAGTACATTTCAAATGTGCACTAAGACACATATTTTTTTCTAATTTACCCAAAATATGCTTCTTAACTTCTGTCCTGCTTACATTAACTTTGACTTTTATTATTTTCTTTTGTGCTCACTTACACACTCTTGCTCTCGCTCTTGCTTTCTCTCTTTCTTGCTAACGCACACATGCACACAGGTAAAACTAGTTATATGGTGCTGCACTGGACAACTGCCACCCCATCCCCCCCACGCCATCCCCATCCCTTTGATTTCTACATTGACTCCATTCAAAGTAAAGTTAAAGGTGACAGAGGGAACTTTTTTATTATTTTATTGGAGCAATGCAGAATTCCTTCAGAGGTGCTGCATCATGTCTCTCACTTCCAGCCCCATATTCTCACAATTGGTGTGCTTCTCTCACTCTGTGAATGTGTCTCTGTCTCTCTGCTTTCGGTGAGTGTGCTATATTAAATACTTTAAAATACATTTCTGTATACAACTCATGTTTAACACCATCTGGTTTGGCAGCATAAAGTAAACTTGCTCCAAACTGTATCAAGGCTCCTACACCTGTGTTTGCTCAACAACTCAGTCACTTTCTTAGACAGCGTCAACACAGTGCTGCATATCTGTCAGCATCGGCTAGCCTGGGTGTAAGGACACTGTTCTCTGCTTCACATGCCCACAGGGCCAAATTAAAAACGTGCAGTAGGTAGTTGGCAGCACAAGTGAAAGTGACCATTCTGAAATACATAAACACGTCACAGCACACAGTGTGAACAGCATGAAATTCTTCCTCTGTATTTATTCCATTCACCAAGTGAAGCAGCGGGCAGCCAAAAACACAGCGCCCCATGGAGCAGTGTGTGGAGACAGTACCTTGCTCAGGATACCTCAGAGGTGCTTAGCAGTCTTGGGAATCTAATCCATGACTTCCTGATCATGGGGCAAACGTGCTAACCACTAGGGCACCAGCTGCCCCAAATAGGGAGGAGGTCAATATTAGATTTATCACCATTTGAAATATTTGAAGAAGCTAACCAGAAGGCTTGCTAGTCTCTGCCTGCACTAAAAATAAACCCCACATGTGGACTACTTTCTCTCCCTGAAGAACCACTCCAGGAACTGTTAGTGTCTGTGGCGCTCAGCAGAGCACAAGATAAAGCAGAGGTGGGAGAGAGAGAGGCTACAGAACCTAGAGACAGCCAGAGGGGATTAGACATCACCCAGACTGCCTTTGGAACATGCTTTAGTTAGAACTACAGGTGTGATTTTTTTTATTCATTTTTAATATTATCTAAGCTCAGTAGATAACCTAGGTTCAAATTACATGCCAAGTTAGAATTCTGTTATATTGCCCTGCCTATCACATCAGTATGAACAACTTGTTCACCTTTTTGTTTTTTTAAAGTTGCCTTTTAATGTGATCCTAAACAGGTAGATCGCCCCGGTTGGTTATCAGTCTAACAACTGAGTGCAAAACTGTAGAACAGATCTTTCTTTTCTTTTCTTTTCTTTCTTTGTGTCTTTCTTTCTCTCTTTCTTTCTGTCTTTCTCTCTTTCTTTCTTTTTCTTTCTTTTTCTTTCTGTCTTTCTCTCTTTTTGTTTCTGTCTTTGTTTCTGTCTCTTTCTCTCTTTCTGTCTACCTTTCTTTGTCTTTTTTCTTTCTGTCTTTCTATCATTCCTTTTTTCAGTCTTTCTTTCTGTCTTTCTTTCTTGTCCTGAATTACTCTTTCACAGTTACTGCAGTAAACAAATGGCTATCTTTGGGCATTGTATGCAACCTGTGTTTGTAAATGATTGATTGAATTCAAATAAAATGTGTGCAGATTTCCTGTACAGACCAGGAACACATACCAGAGTGATGGTATCAGTCACATTTATGGTGTTTTGGTGGGGCTGGTGAACCAAACCATCAATCACACATGCATCCCTTCATAAAACTAAATAACAGCTATGGAAAGGCTAGTAAGATTTTTATATGACATTTGGTATCCAAAAATACTTAGTTTACAGGCTTGTAATTAATTCTGAATGCTATTTACAATGCCAATTAAGCAGACAGGAAAAACACCCATTTATTTCCACAAAGTATGGATTTCAGACTGCAGGAGTTGAAAGCGTCTTGAAGCGTTTCGTGGAAACTTTACGCTAAGCCTCATGGTACACTGCAGTGCAGCACAGACATAGTGGTATTGTATTTAGTATCACTGTATGGTTCCTGTGGACTGAATTTGTGCCAGTTCAGAGTTGGCACACACTGAGGGAAATTGATAGCACCTGGGCATGAATGCCCTGGCTGAGCAGCTCTTCTTATCCAGCGCCAATTTCTCCTACTTTCTCTCCAGATGAGACCGGCTGTTCTTTTCTAGGTCAGTCTCTCAGTGCCCAGAGAATAGGCTGTGTTTTTACCCATTACTTCTAATATGATCTCTAATATTTTTACTTACTACCCAGTCCTGGGGTGATGATGGGCTCAGGGTAGTGAGAGAAACTAGATCAGCTGCAGTTGGTATTGTCCTGGAAACATTTTTTGGTTTTGTACATTTGTGTCGACAAATGCTTATAGCTTTATTTTTCTGTTGTATGTGCTCAGTTGCAGAGTGATGATGCATATATAAATTCCACAGGTTTATCTCTCACCAGCTGGCCTCATAGTAAAGTTAGAGAAGAGCGAGAATTACAAAGTGTAGGTGTGTTGAATCTGTGTGTAATTTAAATACATCAGCCTGGTCTCATTCACTGAGAGCATGGAGCAGGGTGGTGAGCTAATGAGGTCTGATGGAAAGGTGTTGAAATTGCACTTGGCTGTACACCAAAGAGTCGTCCTGACGAATATTAACAGAACCACAGCTGGAGTAGATATAGCGTACAAGAAAAGTGTGGAGTATCCTTTCCATGTGCATTTCTACTGCAACTAAATAGCACATCTGAATGTCATAGGACCTCAAAACAACCCAAACAACTAGCCTTCATGGACTCCACTCTGCTGAAAGAAGTATCCATAATTTGGCCCTGGTCGCTTTAAGATAGAATGTAATACTTGGATTCCATAGAGCTTATATAGTCCTTTGCAAAAGGGCTGTGTGCAGACTGAATATGTGGTTTAAGTGTTAACTAAGTTCTGATCTTTGCTTGCAGTGCTAATACCACAAAAGAATGGATCACATAAATAAAACTTCAAACCCATCAGTGTTTTTTTGTTTTTGCTGAAAACTGCAAGCATTCTGGTCAGCCACATTTTCTGTGGATCTTTATGCGACCTAAAAACTAATTATTTTGGTGTCACATCAGTGATTCATCAGTCTAAAATACATAAATCACAGGCATATCATAATTCCAAAACATTACATTTTTATCATATATTGTGTGTGTGTGTGTGTGTGTGAGAGAGAGAGTGAGAGAGTGAGAGAGTGAGAGAGTGAGAGAGTGAGAGAGTGAGAGCGTGAGAGAGTGAGCGAGTGAGTGCGTG
>JBBIGB010000022.1:3768626-3786682 GCA_037577075.1 Alestopetersius hilgendorfi | reverse complement strand
GTGAGTGAGTGAGTGAGTGAGTGAGTGAGTGAGTGAGTGAGTGAGTGAGTGAGTGAGTGAGTGAGTGAGAGAGTGAGAGAGTGAAACCCCAGCATGTACTAGTGTGTGCTCTGATTCCTGCACACACACTCGCTGCGCACCGACACATTTTAATTAAGGTGACATTTTGCTCGGCTGCCGGGATCAATGCAGGCAGATCACTTCTAATGAGCAACGACCCTGCCTTTCATTCACTGCTAATAGTACCACCGCCTTTGAAAGAAGTATTATGGCTATGCTTGATGCTTATAGAGAAATTCAGAAATGGATCCTATCCAGACACACATGCTGATGTGGCTAGGAAAATGTTATTTCATAAATTAGTGCGTGTGTATGGTCTTTTTGTTGACTGGGAGACAGCTCCCTCACACGGTAACAGAGAAGCTTCTTTCAGAATGAGGCTAATTAAATTTGGCCATTGTTTTAATGCTAAAATACCAGCCACAGTTCTGCCCGTGGATGCTTTTGTTTGGTGTCTTACGTGTTGCCAACAGAACGCACGCCAACAGACTTGAAAGAATCCCATTTCCATGTGCTAAAGATGTCTGAGTAATTATGCTTGCATTTGTTATTGAAACAAGGGGGAACTGACACCAACCGGAATGTTCATCCCACAGCTTTTTTTTTCCTCTGCCATATTACTCATTTCAAAAAGAAAATCATTAATAGCAAATACAGTACATCCTTCTATGGTGAGTCTGGGTGAAAGCAGTGTGAAGTGCAGCTGATGGTTTACTGCTTACATTGGTTTGTGGAGAGATGTTTCCTCGGAAAACTTGTAACAATAACAGAATCATGTGTGTGTATCTGAACTTGTGTGTGTACCTGAACTTGTGTGTGTACACTTGTGTGTCACATGTACAAATGTTGGTGAGACCAACCATTTCCTCTGGCAGTGTGGCTGGCCAAATAGTTGCTAACAAGCTTATGACATCTTGATTCATCTAGTTTTTCTACACACTGGTGCTTCCTCAAAAATAGCACTTACAAGAAAAGATGGCGTGGCAAATGTGCTCCAAACTTGCTCTCTCTCAACCTGTTGTAGTTTAGTAAGGTTCACTTCTCTGCTTAAAGAGTTCTGTCTGTTAGAGGTAACTGTCTTATGTTCCCTCAGAACACCCTGGATAATGGCTTGGTTTTCCAGTCAGGTTTTCCTCTCCATCTTGTACTATTGCGTTTGATCTAGATCAAGGCAACACGCTTGCTTCTCAGAATACAAATGCATTTCATCTACTTGACGCAATTTGTCGTTTGGGCCTGTAACACATAATCAAATGTGGGGTGTTTTTACGTGAAGCACCGTGAAGTGGTCATGTCTTCCATTGTAGCCTACCGCAAAGCATTGTTGACACCTCATACCTCAAAAGATTGGCCTCCACGATAGTAGATAGGCAGCCTTAGCAGTAATACACAAATGGTCACCTTTAGTCACTTGGTGATTCCCATGACCTCTTACTGAGATTCAGCTGATATTTTTGGAATTAATGATTGTTACTAGTGTTGTTTTTGGTGGCCTGTCTGTCTTAATTTTAGTTTTAGTCTAGTCTTTGCTTCAGGCTGTCATTTTAGTTTTTATTAGTCTTAGTCATGACCATAATCTTTTTAGTCTGGTCAAGTTTCAGTTGACTAAAACTCTGAGCATTTTAGTCTTATTTTAGTCAGAATTATCCAAGATTATTTTCATCTAGTTTTAGTCAATGAAAGTTGTATTTAGTTTCTTTTTTTTTTTGTGATGCAATTCTATTTAACCCAGTCAATATAGTATCCAATATAGTATAGTAGAATAGGCAAAATCTATATTTTCTTTAAGTCAAAACTATTTCACAATTCAAACAAGGTTATCTTATTATATTATTGTTACCTTATAGAATCAAGAATACTGTACATCCATTACACTCTTATTTGATTTCATAACATTATTTTTGCCAAGCAAACGTGTTAGAACTTGGAAGTAGAGACACACTTTAATTTAAATTAAAAATAAATTAATAAAAATAAAATAAAATATAAAAATAAAATAAAATGAAATGAAAATGTGTGAAGGTGAAGACTTTTACCAGTTTTACAACTGTGGGTTTTAGGCAACATACACAGTATAGAATAAGTATAAGCTTTTTTTTGTATGGATATGCATATTTAGTCTTCTTCTTATTTATCAACAATGTTACATCATATATTTCGTTACAGTTATTGTCGCATGACCAGCATTTACATTGCGTCTCGTCCTGTTTTTGTCACGTGATAAACATTCATTGGTGACAATATTTAGTCATATTTTCATTGAAGAAAGCAACACTACTTGTTGCATTGTTCAGGTGGTGTTTGATGATGGATCCTTCATACCCTTTGAGAAAAGTCTGTCTGCATTATATATAATACTATCACAGCAATGACATTGCAAACCAGCTCAACTTTTCCACTGAAGATTTTCAAGCACTAGATTCCACTCGGTCAAACTTTACTGTATCTGTTTGGCCAGAGACTGGTATCAGCCACACACACAGGATGCTTTCAGCTCTTATCTGGGCTTTTAGCCTGACTGTTGAGTGCAAGGGCTGACCTTTAACCCCCCTCCCACCCGCCAGCGCTCCTTCCCTCCTTCCCACCCAGCCTCCCTCCCTCCATAAATTCCTTCCCCTTAACTCAAGCAGTGGAAAGTTTTTTGTTTGTTTGTTTGTTTGTTTGTTTGTTTGTTTTCAGTTGAAACGTTTTTAACAATGGGCAATGCACGCGCGCACACACTTCCACACTTGGGAATTTTTCTTGAGGTTGGTAAAGAATTTCCCCACTGTGGGATTAATAAAGTCAATCTAATCTAATCTAATCTAAATAGTCAGCCTTAACTAACTACTCAACCTTAAGCATTAAATGTGTTACATATGTTTGTTTCACTTGCAGGTAATGTTTTTTCCAGTTGGTAATCAAACTCTCCATTTCTAATAAGTTCATATCTATTTTTAATTGTTCTGTGTTATTCTTATTTCCTTAAATTGTCACTGTCATATCAAAACTCTATAACCCCTTTTCCTGTTAGTTTTCATTTGACAGTGACAATTTAAGAAATGAAGAAGCCCTTTTTCCTGTTTCAATAGCTTCTTCTGACAAGTGAAATTGGTTCTGCAGAATAGACCAATAGAACTGGTCCAAAATGTGGTATAATATATCTTGCTATAGTATATTTATATATATTAAGGTTAAGAATTTTTAATTTTCTCTCTCCTATGAAGTTGCTATTTTGAAAATACATGTTCGTTGTTCTTGTTTTTGAGTACTTTATGTTCTAAATGTGTTGTATGTGTGGAGTTATGAGGTTTTGTTAGCCAAAGTCTGCTTTTACTTAGCCCCCTCTGTAGGTAAGAATCACTGTCCTACATGTGAGCTATATTCAGCTACATATGAGCTACATGTATTCTTCTTGACAGGCATTTAACCTGCCCAGCATTTTAATTTTACCAAATTTCTTTTCCTTTTCCTCACTACTTTCACTGTTCGAACCAACCGACTTGACCACTTTGCTTTTTGTTTCCATACATTTTTAAAAAAGCCAACTCCACAAAATGTTCTATGAGTACATCTTTCTCCAGCATGTAGAGCATTTAGACAAACCCAAATTTTATAGAACAGACCTGCTCCTCTAACCACAATGAAGTGATGCTGTAAACCTAAATTCCACTAAACTCTTTAATAACCATGCAAAATGTTGGAATCATCATATGAGGATCATTTATTTGCAAATAGAGTTACTTAAGTAGATTAGAGTCCACACTATTCTTACCAAGCCACTATAGCATTAAAATGTCTCGGACACAGCCGCCTCTTTTTGGGTTGTTTGGATTCTCCCACGTTTTAAGAAACACTGCTCTGAAATAATAGCTTTCTGAATGTTTCTCGCTCAAATAATTTCATTTTAGATTATGTACTTTGGATTAAGAATCATTACAGTAATTTGAGGCCCTAACACAAGCACATGTTTTGGACTTGAGAAGCTTTCAAAAACTAAACAGTCTTGGTATTCATATGCAAGTGCCAGAACTGGAACTTTTAATACCCCGTTCACTCCAAAAAGGCCAGAGAATGGAGGCAGTTTGTCTGAGGTTAACCTTTAATCTCCCAAATTACAAGAAAACACCACTGCCTCCCCTGCTGATTCATTGAGATGCAGGGTTTTTGTGGGGCCAACGATGTGCATTTCTCCAAATAAATTACAAATTCAAAATGTAGCTTATTTTGTAGTTAAAACTGAAATAGAAATTTTGTAGATAAAATATTTTGTTTTAGTTTATTTTGCTTGATGTTTTGGAAAAACTTTCAATGAGTGCTTTAGGGTGATTTTTGTGGGGGTTTTATTGCACAAAACAGTCATTGTACTTTTATATAATAGTCTTTAAGGATTTTAAAGAATAGCTGTACTTGACTGCTCTTGAATGTACTGGCATTGCTGTTAACATTGATTTTTCAATTAGAGTTATTTGTAAACTGTCTGTCTGAGCTGATTATCAGTTATTATTATTTGTACTGTTCCCCGTGACAGTGGGCTTTCTCATCTGCTTGAGCTCATTACACTCCTCTCTGGGAGTCTATAATGTCTAAAAGTGGAACAGGATGGAGCTGCAAGTGAAGGGATGACCACTTTATCCCACCTTACAATCGAGCTCATACACATGTGGTCATCACACACTAACTACAATCTTACCATTTTAATTCACACAGTTTTTCATGATTTCTGTGGTGAAATTGACCTGAAGTTGCTGGGAAACAAACAAATTTTGGTCATAAATAGTTTTAATAATGCAGATGTCCATAATTTTTTATATTTCCATATTTATAGCCTGTACATTTATACTGTACTGTGACAAAGTATTTTATTCTAAAGTATTTTCTTAATTTTTGCTGCTCATAACTTTGTACTGTCCACTTTCTGCCGTAACCAAGCACTAATAAAAGTTTATCTTATATTTTCAATTACATTTAAAATTTGTAAATAAATAATTACCATTGAATTTGTCCATAAAGTCTATCAATTTTGACCAGGTCAGTGTAACTGATTACAAACATTTTCCTGTATCCCTTCTATACATACCCATCAGAGGTGACCCTATTTCTGTGAATAAAACAACCGAATGCCTTTGATAACAGTGAAAATTATGGTTGACCCCTCTGGAGTAGATGGATATCAAGGTCCTGGCTGGTGAATGAAAGGCCTCTTTGGGTTCGGTGTGTAGGGGCATTGTAGCCAATGGCTTTGTCCAGATGGTTCAAATACCTTTAGTCATGCTTTGGGTGAGGAATGCACTCCCTCAGGAGGACACACAGCCTAGAAACAAGACGAACGTAAACATCCTTTCTTCTGTACCCCCAAAATAATCCAATCCAAGGCTTGGGCACGGGGGGTTGGTGGGATGGGCTATGTTAGAAAAAACAGCTTGACCAAATTGTCAGCTGTTTTTTGAGGACAATCTCTCTAGGCACAGAATAGAATTTGTCCTGTCAGCGGCACAACAGAGGGTTCTTGTATCTCAAACTTGGGGTTGTTTGACATTTATAAAACTGAGTAAACAAAAATCTTGCCAGCCTGTTTTGAATGAGTTGTGTTTGTTTGAGCACAGTGCTTTTTGAGGTCTGAGACGGGGGGGGGGGGTTTAAATGAAAGACAGAACAAATGTATTTAGACAAGAATGGAACAACTAGCTCACAGGAAAGATTAACTCTGCTTTTGATGAAAGTAAGGAGAAAGGCATTCTAGAGCTTTGATTTGTAATTTTTTTTTTGGAAACCTCAAATTTCAAATGTTATGCTTTGTTGACACCATTTGAACACCAGCTGCATTTTAGGCCTGGGGCACACCAGCTGACTTTGAATGACTGACGTTGACTATGTCTGCCTTCCATCAGCTTATCCTCACTTCTCATCTAATGTGAATGCTTGTACTTGAAATCACCACAATGACTAAAGCTGATGATCGAAACACACATACTTAATGTGTCAGGATGAAAGTGCCTCTCTCTTCTCTAACTGAGTGAAAAGGAACTTCAGTGTGTTTTCTGAGAACCATCATATCCCTTTTCTTCAGTGGGGCAGCTGGTAGCCTAGAGGTTAGGGCATTCGCCCTGCGACCAGAAAGTCTGGGTTTGATTCCCAAGACCGCTAGGCACCGCTGAGGTACCCTGAGCAAGGTACCGTCCCCACACACTGCTCCCCTGGCGCCGTGTCCTGGCTGCCCCCTGCTTCACTTATGACAAATGGTCACTTTCACTTCACTTCCCCCTAACAGTGTTATGGCCTTTCTATGTCATAACACAAAATTAACATATTCTTGGTTTAAAAATTCTGAACAGTGAAATGTTCCTTCCTACTGATAAAACACTGCTCCTCACACTGGCATTCAAAAATCATCTATTGTGTGTTACCTGTTGAGAGTGCCATTTACTAGTAGAGCTCTCTGTATCACCAGTCACCGGTCAGACAGTACCCAGTAGCTGACATTCTTCCAGGCCTTACGTTGTGTGCACATTTCAGTGTATGAAATGGTCCACGTGTTTTTCATCACATGTGAAGATCAACACATTTTTTGTCCCAGTGTTTTCTGATACATTATCTGGAGATAAATAGTTTTTTTTCCCTTTGTGTGTATATCATAAGTAGAAAGTACTACTTACTAATGACTTTCTTTCAGAGTGCTGGAAACTGTCTGAGGCCCACTTCCAGTCCTGTGTCTGAAGTTAAAGCATCCTCTTGTGCTGCTGTGGGAGAGAGTGAGTCTGCAGCGGACTCTCTTTCCTCTGGGTCCAGCAGTGCCTCTACATCTGTCGGCGCATATCCGTGTCTCAATCGCTCTTTCTGTAGGAAGGCTCCCTAACAGCTCAGTATCGCTCTTTCATTAATCAAAGACACTTCCAGTGTCCCATTACAGAAACACAACTACTCGGCCTGTCTCTAGCCGACAGCTCGGCAATTCATCTTCTGGAGGAAAAAAGCTGCCCGCTGCCTACCTGTTCAGTCGAGCTGTTAAGTCCCCAAGAAGACCCTTTGAAATTGTTTTCTCTAGGTCAAGCAAACAACAAGGCAAATTGCTTGTCTGGAGTAATGTGAAGGTGGAGACAGATCTTGGGGACATTTGTTAAAATTCTGATTTAAATGCAGTGGGCAGGGGACTTTAAAACAGCGACTCAGTAGTGTAAAAAGCATCATTTGACCCACAGCTCTTTAGAGATTGCACCTTAACTCTAAATACTATCTCCACTAACTTGCTGGTTGTCCAACTAGAAAATGGTGGGAATGTTTCCACCTCTATACAAAGATACATTGCGCCTGTTTAAGTAAGAGAAAATGTGCATTTCAGTCCCTCGTTGATGTGGAATTTCTATGTCAACAAAGTATATCAGGAGTGTACAGAAGCGTTTCATTTTAATCGTACAGTGGCTTTCAAAAGTATTCAACCCCCTTCAGAGTCATCATAATTGTCTAGATAATAAAACATATATACAGGCTTACATCAGCATAATTTCATTGCCAGGACAGGGTATTTGTCTATTAACAGTAATAAGATGAAATAAAAAATAAAAACTGAAATATGCCTAATGTGTTAATATTCAACCCCCTATAATTTGAAATCTCCCTGTTTACACAAATAACAAATTAATCATGAATGACACAAAGGTAACACATATTTAGCCATAAATAATAAAAAAAAAACTATTTGTGAGTCTCTAGATAAGATTGTCTCGCTGGATATTAAAAAGCATCATTCGTAAGGACCATGTTCTTTGTTGGAAAGAATATTTTCTGCTGCTGTAAGCAACAAAATCACTGAAATGCAGGAAATGGCTACCAAAAATAACAAAGATTTTGAATGTCCCCTTAAGCACTATTGGATCCATCATCAGAAAGTGGGCCTTTCATCACAACACCCAAACACTTGCTAGAACAGATTGTCCTTCAAAACTAAGCTTCAGAGCAAGACTTCAACTGATGAGAGAGACTACCAAAATTCAACCTTCATTCTCAGAAGTCTGAAATGCTCTTTAGCTGAAATTGGAATTAAGATGCATGGGTCCATGAAATTCAAGGAGCTCTTCAGAACACTGGCCTCTAGGAATGTAGCAAGAAAGACACCATTCTTGAACGTCCACAAAAAAGCACAATTAAGATGTAGGAGATGGTTGAATGAGACCAAAATAGAACTTTTTTCCCAGTTAAGGCCAAAATATTTCATTGTTATACTTTGAAGATGTATGCATGGCAAAAACCTAAGATGGATTATGCCTCAAAAAGCACCATACCTACAGTGAAATATGGTGGTGGCCACATCATGCAATGGGGATGCTTTTCATCTGCAGCGGCTGGGAATCTTGTTGAAGGGAAAATAAACACAAATATCACACAATATTGCAGGAGAACTTGTTCCAGTCTGCTATAAACCTATGACATGGAAAAGAAATGTGAATCTTTTTGAGTGACCAAGTCAAAGACCTAATCTTAGAACTAATGTTCAGATGTACCATCCCACAAATATATAAGATATATATAAATTCTGCCTAGGAGAATGGGGCAAATCACTGAAAAAAACTCTGGTTATTGCAGCAGAAGGGTTCTCTACAAAGTAATAATGTGTAGGGTTTGAATGCTTATGGGCATGTATTGTCACAGCATAAGAGTTCACATTAAAGTACTGGAAAAATATTTTGTAATTCAGAAAATTATGATGACTTTCAAGAAGATTATTTTGCAAGTCGCTGTATGCAATACATCAGACACAAATTATCTTCTTTGATCCTGCATACGTTCTTCGCAGATCGGTTCTTTGCTGATGTGCAATTTGGATATTTTAAACACAAAGGATATACCTGAGCTCAGGTTAAAGTGTATATCTCATGTATTGCATATGAATAAAATATATATTGCATATTAAGAAGATATGAATTCATTCTCACAGAATCCAGAACATTAATTTAATCTGTCAAGTATGCAAGTCATGCTTTACAAGAAAGGCATATTTTAAGCATGCCTTATTTAGATGTTTTTAGATGTGGCCCATAAGGGAAAGCAGTATTGACTTCTATTGACTTCTATATTATGGAATAAAATTTGTCAAAAATAAAGAGCAAATCCTGCCTATCTTAGTTTACCTGCTTTATTTTAATGCCGGTTTATCTTCTGTAACAATTTATATAGAATAATACCAAAGTGTTATAGCCAAAAGATTTTTATTTTGTATTGCCAGGCATAATAAAGCTTAGCTGATGTATTGCATATTCATCTTCAAGAGTTCTATTATTTACCAGTCAGAGAACCTTCCATGTGATGTTTACACATTTATGTGTAATAGTGTGTGTGAAAACATTTTGAATCCAAATGTGTCTCCTCCCTGACTGTTGTGGATGGGTGCACTGAGGAGCAACGTAGCCTGCTGAAAACTCCTTCCCGCCATGCACTGCACGGTAAATGAAGACATATTGAGGCATGGGGGATTCGCGTACTTGCCGCGGGCCTATTAATTACTCTTTTGTCTCGTGCATCTGTTGAAAGACTTGGCACCTAATGGGAGGGAGTGCTGGATGATGCTGGGCAGCCAGCGCTATGCTCACCAATCCCACATACATTATTCATATCCCTACGACACATGGAAGCGATGATTGACTTTAAATGTTCTCAAAGTTTTTACAGCTAGAAATGAGTAAAACACTTTGTTACAGGATTATAATTCAGTTTTAAGCTTAATTCAGCTTTTACACCAAAACAGAATATCAAAAGGCATTCTCACTTCCTGCAATGTACACAATACTAAAGCGCAATATGCATGGCCTGGTTGTTGGATTGGGGTATTGTAATCAGCTATGTAAACGCATTAACAGTAGAGCGGTCACTTTTGAATATATTAGTGATCAGGTAATCTACTGGTTATTTTGACAAGTAGATGAGTAATCAGAATTAAAAAAGTAATAAAAGACATAACACACCTTGTGTAGACTTATTTGGTGCTTTAAAAAGTAATAAAATATTTTTATATAAATATACAAAATTTCTAATTTTAAATTAGTAGGAATAAAGAAAAACTTCCCCCTAAATCTGCTTAATATACTGAAACTGTGCATTAAAACTAGTAAGCTTTTTTCATGGAAAAGAATTTTGTGTAGCGAGCCTTCACAGAGAAATGTTGCCAGCGGAAGTACTAAAGAGTCATGTCGGATTATGCAATTTGCTGAAATTTTGTTGTAAAGGCCTTACCAGCCAGTGCTCGTAAGAGCTTGATATAATATGACAGGAGGAGTTTGGAGTTAAAGGCTCCCAATGTCTTGGTGTTTCTTGTGTACCTACATCCAAAAGTTTAGAATGTGCGGTTAGTGTGCCCCTGCTAAGATGTTTGTGTGCATGTGTGAGTGAGAGAAGGCTGAGCATTTCTCTTGCGCACTCACAGACATGCTGTCTTGCTTTTTCTCTTTTTCTCTGCCTCTTCCTCTCTCATTCTGAGTGAGCCAGCTAGACTCAGTAGTGAAGTGACAAGTCCTTTCGAACTGCCATGATGCTGATGGTTATTAGTTTTGTACAGAAGTCTGGTTTGATTTCCCTTCACAATGAAAGGCGGAGTGTGGCTGAGTCAGAACATGTATTGATTTCTCTTTACGCTCTCATTCCAGAGCCACAGCTCCTTCACTCGTCTCCGGGTTCTCTCTCCTCTTGCTTCGGACCAGCAGGCAGTCTGTAATGAGGCCTGGGGTGGACCTGAGTCACACACTCTATTACTGCTTTACTGCTGCCCAGCTGCTTGCTTGTTTTCCTAGCACTGTACTTATACCACAGATGATCTTTCTAAGTTTCCTGAGACCAGTGTCATAACTTGTATTAGTGAGCTGGTCATTGCTTTTTATAAGAAGAGAGGGTCTACTCTACACTGTCTAAGCCAAATGGGGATGATGATTTTTAAAGTAAGACTTGAGTTGTTATTTAGGGATGATCTGACATACCTCTTAAGTAGGGATGTCTGAAATACCGGTAATGGTGATGTAATGTGGACATATTTTAAATTTATGCAAATGTTTGTCGTTTATAGAGGATGTGTACATATTTTCACTTGAAGCATTTGACTAGCATACCCAAGTCAAAGCATTCATGTTTAAACTAGTTCCATAAAAAATAAGGGTAACTGCATGATTAAGGCCAAAGTGGTAGTAAAACAGTAATTTTGAAAAATGTGCATTTTGCAAGTGAACAAGTATGATTGAACTGCGTTATTAGGTACCTAAATTTGATTAGTTTGGTAACTAAAATAAATGTGCAGTGTCGGCCTCTATGTACAAAAATACAAGCATCAGAGCAGACCCAGTATCAGCAGATTCGATATTAAACTCTCCTTGGGATCATGAACAAAAAACTGGATTGAGACATTCCTACCATTATGTGAAAATTCTTGCTCTCAGAGATATTTTAATAGCCAGCACCCTGAGAGCAGTAAACAGTTCTCCTGTATTCAGCGTCTGGTTCATGCTATGCTGACTTAAATTACCAAAAATTTGTCTCACATTTTACTAATGCAGTTTGCCAAGTGCCATGTGCTCTGTAATGGCACTCAGCTGAACTGAAACACTGGTCCGTTCTATAAAACACAGTGCCGAGGCGGCACAATTTTCCAAACAGGGTGACATTAAACCTCTATGAGAACCAAGAGCATTATATGTACAACAGAAATCTAATACAGCACACATTCCTCACATTAGTTGGACCCTCTGTGCTTTATTTCTCTCCAACATTTCATTGTTCTTGCCCTGCTTCTCAGGTCTTCCTCACACCTAAGTTTACCCCGCCACCTTCTTTACTCTTCACTCTCTCTGCTGGGATGGTGACTCGGCACGTAGCAAGGTTCGGATGCCACTCAGCTGTGCCAGATGAAGGTCTTGTTTACTGGAGGCCATGGGGCTATTTCAGACCACTGCAGTTATAGAGCAGGGCAAACAATGCTATGACTCTGCAGATGCCATTGCCTCAGCAGTGTGCGTGGGATGATGTGTGTGTGTGAACAGAAGTCTAAACTTTGTGTTTGAGAGACAGGGTGGGTATACTCTCTGATTTAACATCTGCTGTAAAAATCAGCTGGATCAGCAGTCTATAAACTGACATGTTAAAATATCAGTTGTGCATGGTCAAAAGCACAATAGTCATGTTTTCAAACAGTCTTGTTTTCCAGTATATGCTGGTAGTACTAACCAGTATGATCCTTTTACCACATTTTGCCATTTGTGTGTGTGTGTTTTAGTTTTTTGTACAGAATCCACATTTGTGCTTATTAAATAGACTTGTTAGAAAACAAATGAAATTAGGCTGTCTTGTTTAACTTCAGTTAAATGTGGGTTATGGTATATCATGGTATATCAATATTTTTCATTTTTGTTGTTGCAAATTTATATATGTAATTTGTATGTAATACATGTGTGTACAGATCCATTGCTGCATTAAGTGGTTACTATTTATTTGACGATAAAGTATTTAACTTAGGAACTGTGATAACAGAGCCACTTGTGACCAGGAATCCACGGTAGTCCTCCTCTCTCCAAAAAATAAGTATATAACATGGTTTAATGTGACTCTGTAACATGATCCCCATAGGGTTAGAAGGAAAACTAAAAATGTTGCAAGAATAGAACTTGACTCTGGACTCAACCTGAGATTACAGTAGAAACCAAACAATAAGCGCCCACCTGTCTTTGTCTGCCATTCATAGTCCGAAATGTAATTGACTGGCCAAATCAATCTTGAGTCATTGCATAATATTTTGAGGAGCTACAGACTAAGCTCAAATAATCGCCTCACTTGTCATCTGGTCTGTGCAAGCCTCGGTCTCTCTTGTACAACTGCCCAGACAACCGAGCATGGCTGTTTACAGTGAATGTTGTACCAGGTGGTGATACTGATGATATGAAGTGATATGATGGGGTGCAATGCTTTTTCCATGATAAACAACATCTGTGCCATGATGCCGCCGTACTCCGGATCTGCTAGCGCTTCATCGCACACTCTGCTTAACTTTTGGCATCTTGTTTTTTTGCAGATTCCGCCATGTACAGGTTGTTATTGAGTTTTATCTTTATTAATGTAACAGGTGCTCGCTTGTTAGAACAGGAAGAAATCTCTCTCTCTCTTGCTCTCCCTCTCTCTCTGTTTCTCTCTTTCTCTCTCTCTCTCCCTCTCTCTCTCTCTCTCTGCATGTGCGTCTGGCAGATATAAACTGCAGCGCACAAGAGGGCACAAACATTTGATGTCATCTGAGGTGGGAATAAATTATACAAGACACAGTGGAATGTTTCCTGGCTGCTTTCTGTCTTCTTTTTCAAAAAGATGAGACCTAAAGTTAGACATCCTTGAGGTTTCTGCCACTCGATTGAAGGTGATGCCCATGAATAATGCATGGCAGAGAGGGAACTCTCGTCTGGAGCTTTTTATAGAGCCATGGCGCGCTCGCACATTCTAACCTCGTGGATCAAAGGATCAACAAATGGGAGCAGAAGAAAACAAGAACATAAACTGGTTTAAAAAAGCTAAATTAAAGAAGAACTATATTCAGGGGTGGGAAGAGCATGCCATTTTTTGAGAAAGATAAAAAAAAAAGAACAGAGGAAAAGGAGGAATTCGGAGCTAGTGCTCGTATTTGACCTTGAGTATTAACAGATGTAAAGATGGAAGTTAACCCAACATTCCACATTTTACTTTCCTCTCCTTGCCCCTTCTCCACAGCAGGAGCCCAATCCCCTTGATTATCTTCCATGGCTGGTACTGCAGGTGTCATAAACTGTCAGCTTGCCATAGTAATCACTTCACACAAGTTTGAGGTATTTGCATATATGAGTGACCTGGAAAGAAAAGGTGAAAAAAGAGTGAGGGAACAATACCGCCATCAATAACCTTAAATGTTGCTGTATCCCGTTTATTGGAAAATGTACTGATCATGTTGTCAAAAGGTTAATGATTGAAACATCCTCACAATTGCTGAATGTAAAAGAGGCATTAGTGCAGAATCTTGTCCTCTTTTTCCCTTCAGGTAGCGTAATTAGGGGAGATGACTTAAGCCTACATTCTGTTAGTGTGTGTGTGTGTGTGTGTGTGTGTGTGTGTGTGTGTGTGTGTGTGTGTGTGTGTGTGTGTGGCTGGCTATAGTGCCAAAGCTGTTCTGCCTGTTGACTCCACAGAAAAGAGGCTTCACAAGGATAATGAAAGGAGCACGGTGTCGTTCCCCTGGACAACATAATTGAGCTTTGTTCAACGCCACAGTCTCCCAGCACACCTTCGCTGTTTTGTTTTGAAGAGCTCCCCTTTCTCACCGGCCTCACACAGGGGAGCCTGGACGGCATGCCAGTTATTTAACCCAAACCCAGCTTTAGCAGCAGCGCAGCAAATGACATTCACTGAGAAATGAAAAGGGGGATTGATTTAGAAGAAACAAGCCCATGTCTTACTGATAATCTTCACCATGCAGTATAATACCTCCACACTGATAATTGGACACTTCGCATAACTACATGACTCTTTTCTGAGCCCGTTATGTTGGAATTAGGATAACAGCTTTCTTCAAGGATTTGATAGTACCCCCACCTTAGCTCTTTGTAAACTCAGCCTATGAAAATGTTGTCTAGTCTTAACTACCAATCTGTATGCCATAATGCATGTGCATTCTGAATAACAGCTTTGTTTGTATCATAATAAGGGTAGCATTCCTTTTTTTTCCCCTCTTGCTCCCTCTCTCACTGCTACTCATCTATGCTCAGCACGAGTTTGCAGCATGTGTGAGTGTGGCTGGAATTCATATGAACGTCTAGCCGCAGGGACCTAGGGGACTGAGTCGTTGATATGTGCAGGATGACTTGCTGATAAACAGCCAGTGCCACCCAGCCGTTTCATACTCTTTGTTTTGGGGGGTGTGAGGGGGACAAGCAGGAAAACAAAAGGAATTCTCAAACAACAGTACATCCAGTGGACAGCAAAAAGCATCAGTTAGATCAGTCAGATAGTGTTCTCATCAGGGTTCACACACACACTATATCTGCTTCTCATGGATGCAGATAAGCTCATCTATTAGGGCTAGAGTTTGATTGTTTTTTGATGTGGATACTGTTGTGTTGTGTGTTTCTTTTTTTCCTCTGTTCTCCCCATACAATCTGATTCACCATTTCCTGCCTCATTCATTCCTAATGAGCTGGAAAGGGGTGGGGAAGAAGACTAACTGGTCCTCTCTACAAAGACTGCTAGAATAAAATGAAGACTCTTACATGTAGTTGTATGTATGTGTATGTCCTGTGTGTTTGTGCTGTTGATCTTTATACAGTGGCACCTTTCAAGAGGTGTGATAAATTAGGCAGCAAGTGAACAGATAGTTCTTGAAATTGATTAGAACTAGAAAAAATGGGAGGCTCTGAGCGATGACAAAATCACAAGTCATTGTGTGGTGTCCTTGTTTGCCGTGGTTACTACATACCAAAGGTGGTCCAAGGAAGAATTGCTGAACCAGTGATAGGGTCATGCAGTGAAGGCTAACCTGTCAGGTCTGAACCCAGCAGAAGAGCTGCTTTTGTACCAACTGATAAAAAAGTTAACAGTGACTTTGATAGAAAGTTGTTAGAATACACAGTGCATAACAGCTTGCTGCATATGGTTTGCATAGTTACAATTTGTTCACTGTTCATGCTTTTACACATCTGAACCATGATGCAATGGAAGCTGGCCTCCCGTACTCTGTCACAAATACACTTCACACTTCAATTCTTAAATAAATGCCTACGGTAGCATACTTTTAGGCACAATTTGTTCATATTCACTAAAAGACTCCCACTCCATAGTTTAATTGACTTTGGTTTCGGCATTCATTCAAGTAAATTTTTCATTTTCTTTCCTGCTCTGTGAAAATAAATTGCACTGAATGTCTATTTTCTGTATAATATGTAATTTCAGTAATACAATTATTTTTTGTCTGTCCCAAAGTTCTGGTCACCTCTGTTACCTGTTAGAAAACCACACAAACTGATAAAGGCATGTGACTTGCACATAGTTATGTTACTTCTGGTAGCAAACATGTGGAATGTACAGAGGTATGTCATGATTTTTCTCTCACTATTGATGATAGACCAGCAGTAGACTCATATTTGCAAAATCTGCTATGTTGATGTAGTGAAATTCCTTTTATTGAATTAAAAAAATAACAATAATATGATAAAACTGAAATGTTGTTTTTTTTAGAAGCTATGATTTGGAGTTGACACAAAGAATTAAGGTGCAAAATGCTGAAAAATGTCAGCTTTGGTACCGTCAACTTTCCGTCAAACTCAATTAGAGATGAAAGTTTTTCTTAGCTAGAACAGAGTTTTAAATTGCATTACATTTGATAACTCTATGTATTTGTTCCAGTTAGTCTCCAACAGAATTAATAGAATTTATTTTTATCCATTGGTCCAATTGTTTTTTCAAATAAATGTTTCCAATCTTTCTAGGGTCAACAGATCAAGAAATACTTAAATGTCAAATGTAAAGTGTCCTCTAAGAGAATAATACTGTTTTGTCTTTTGACACTTGAAATGTACCTATAATTCTGGAATGGGCCGTTTTCTGTAATGTACTGTAACAACATACATTAGGTAATACAATAAACCACTTGTAACAAAGTGACTATGCAGAGAAGTATATTTCAAAGATGAAACTGGTGTCCACAGAAATCATGATGTTTAGTTAGTTTATATATTATAGAGATTGACATTTATTAGTACATTTATGAACCACCCCACCCCAACTTTTTTAAGTTGTTCTGATGCTGTTTTTGGCAATCAGACTGCTGTCTTGGAGTGTGGATCTGTAGAAAAATCAACACATGCGGTGTGGTATCAACACCTGACTGAAATCTCTATTAAGAGTGAGCCTGACGAGAGACTGACTGATTGGGACCCTTTCCTTTTACCCCACATCTCTCTCTGCCTTTTGAGTGTATTGTCTGCCCCCTTTGACAAATACCTTAATCTGACTGCGCACATGGGCTGGCATGCTTTTTAAAGCCTGAGCGGGACCTTGCAAAGGCCGATGAATAGGGGGCCTGGCTGCTTCCATGGTGCAGCTTTGCTGTTCCCAGGCACCACTTCTTCGCATCCCTTTTCCTCCATTTAAGTTATAGACCAGAATTTATTTTTGCCAAAATGAGAAGACTGTATTTGATTATCTAGTTATCATTGTCATCATAGTGTAACATATGTAGTACTTCTACTTGATTTTAGTGACAAAATGCAGATTTTAAGTACATAAATATTCCAGTAACCATTATTATAAAGTGGTATTATATTAGTTAATTTAGTTGGAGGGTTTTATTGTTTTTGAGAGAGGATTTTATGGAGGGGATCTCAGGCCTTTTGAATGCAGGTGATAACTGCTTGGTCTGAGTATGACACTGCTAATAGTGTGCTTTTAAGCTTGGCTGCTGTTTGTGTGTGGTTATAGAGGCAGGGGAGCAGCAGAGTAGCTTAAACTCTGCCATCCAGCTGGGAGGCAGTGAGCTGGCTCTCTCCTGGGTATGATGGATGGCCCAGGGTTCACTACAGAGAGAGAAAGTTCAGATTTATACAGGCTGAGCTGCAACAGCTCAATAACATGGCCCCGTAATCTACTCGGTTTCAAACATGACTCTGATTTACGAGCCAGCATGCCACTCCAGCTCTGAAATGAGGTGTTCAGCATATGTTTTGTTGACATAAATTTGAAATGTATTGCTGTTGTCAAAACTGACTGTTGGACAAAGTCGCTTAGTAGCTGGCTTGAGAAAGTTTTATGTCTGCTTCCTTAATGACTACAGTCAGTCTGTTTCAGGCACTTGTAGTCCCCCACACCATCTCTGTCTTTCACATAAGATTAGATTAGATTCAACTTTATTGTCATTACACATGTACAACTACAAGGCAACAAAATGCATTTTAGGTCTAACCAGTAGTGCAATAAGCAGCAAGTGCAGGATAAAGGTATAAGTATGAGTTACAAGTTATGGGTTATAAGTTATGAGTATA
>JBBIGB010000022.1:3721383-3733103 GCA_037577075.1 Alestopetersius hilgendorfi | reverse complement strand
CTCTCTCTCTCTCTCTCTCTCTCTCTCTCTCTCTCTCTCTCTCTCTCTCTCTCTCTCTCTCTCTCTCTCTCTAAAACTAAAACAGGCAACTGAAATAAAATCATAAGACCATAAAAATATGGAATGCCAGGAGTGCCAATATTATATATATAAATGTCATTAAATACATAAAATTTGTCAGTCATTTTTTTAAATGGGAAATACACTGATAAATAATTACTTAAATGTTTTTATTTTAAATAATTAATGCCTCATTTAAGTTTTTATTTCCCATTTTAAATAGTTAGACACATTTAATTAATTATTGTTTTATTTCCCATTTTAAGTAATTAAAGCCACATTTAAAGCCATATTTAATTAATTATGTTTTTATTTACCATTTTAAATATTTAATGACACATTTAAGTAATTGTTTCATGTTGGCAATGTGCCACACATCATGAATTTATTTTATCTGACAGTCAGACCCATCAAACTCAGTGGGCGGAACAAACGCTGATCTGCCAGGATCTTGTTGAGACGATTATTTTGGTCTGAAGCTGTGTCCTTTCAAACATGGCGCTAGCATTCATGGATGAAAAGACTTGATAAGAGATATTTTAGAAGTTGCAAACAATAATTAAGCAGGTGATGCTGGCCCTGAGTATGTGGCGTGAAAAGCAGAGGAATTTCTTGAGTTAATCTCGCCTCTTTCAGTTCTTTCAGAAGAAGAATTTGACTCTCGAATTTTTGCAAACTTTGAGAAAGTATTTGGGCTCTTTATTTACACTAGACCGGAGCTCAGCGAGAGCCGCATGAGAATACGTGACAGGTCATGCCCACTAAACAGAAACAAACATGGCCGACCTCAGTTCCTGCTTAATGGTTATTCTCCAAACTTTGAGAATTTATTTCAGTGTCCAAATGCAGCTTATGCGGCGTGTTTTTACCATTGAAAAAATCGACATAGACAACAATTACGTGAAAGACTCCGCCCACCCATCATGGGTTCTCGCTACGAGACCAGCAGAGTTTAGGCGCCAGTTCGGTGCTTCTTTTCGGGCACCGGCACCAATTTTTTTTTCTGTGGAAAAGCGCTGCACTGGTTTCAAAATTGAGAACTGGCATGGGAACCAGTGCAGTGGAAAAGGTTTATTGGAGATTTAAACCACTTTGGGTCAGGGAAATATCAACTAAAAAGTGGAATTGTTCTGTCTCAAACTGATTTAATATTTGTAATACAGAGGCATGGACCGTGGTGGTCTCTGTCCCCCCACCTCAGAGATACACCGTGCCCTCCCATACTCTGTCTGTCCAGTGAAAACACTGGAGGAAACTGAGCTGCTTTCTAATGGGTCCGTTTGAGTAGTCATGCTGCTGCTTACAGTTCACTTCGCCACACATTTTGCAGCACGTTTGATCGCATTTTTTAATTAAAGCAGTGCATAAGTTTCATTCTTATTTTATTTTCTGGTTGGTAACATAAGTGACTTTTTAAAAAGCAGACATCTTCAAACTCTCTCACTCCATGAGCTTCTGCTCTAACAACGCGACCACACCGCACTCTCTCTCCACGCCACTGAACATTACTGCCATCTACTGTCTCGAAGTATGTTGACGGGGCATCTATTGATCCAGTATTCTGGGATCTATTGGTCTTGACTAGCTGTACAGGATAACCAATCAGATGTTAGGGGTGGGTTGACGACCTACAATGACAGTTTAAATTAATGAATGATGTCTTTGGTTTGCTGCACATCATGAATTTATTATCTGTCAGTCTGGGCCATCAAACAGAGGGTGGGACAAACGCTGATCTACTCAAGATGATTGACTGTCTCAAGTAGATCAGCGTTTGTTCCACCCGCTGAGTTTGATGGGTCTGACTGACAGACTATATTTACTTAAATGTGTCACAAAATGGTAAATAAAAACATAATTCATTAAATGTGGCTTTAAATGTGGCTTTAATTACTTAAAATGAGAAATAAAATGATGATTAATTAAATGTGTAATTATTTATTTAAAATGGGCAATAAAAACAGAATTATTAAATGTGGCATTAATTATTTAAAATTGGAAATAAAAACATTTAAGTAATTATATAAAGATTTAATGAGACATTTAAGTAATTATTTATCAGTGTATTTCCATTTTTTTTTAAATTAATGACACATTTAATTATGTATTAAGGACATATTTACATATATATATATATATATATATATATATATAATATTGGCACTCCTGGCACTCCATATAAAAAATCTCAAATATTTCTTAATAAAGAAAACAAGGATGTTATAGCATATTAAAAGCTCTGTGTACTTTATTGCACTGAAGTTATTAAAGAAATGTTTATCAGCATTATTAAAGAATTGGTAGATATAGGAGTTAAGTTTGGAAAAGTGCACATAAAATGTAAATGTTTAAATAATGAATAAAGAGTGCAGTTTGAATTATTTTTCTGAATTATTATTTCATCAGGTTTAAAGCAAAAAATCTTTAATAGTTCTGACAAGAATCATTTAGCAAATTAGATGTTAGGTTATTAATTAAGGTCAAGGTTCTATACTATACTTAGGAGTCTTAAATTTACAATATGGTTTTTAGTGTGCCAATTTGTGCTGTAACTGTTCAAATACTGTTTTACTATTTATTTTTTTTCCAAAGTCTGGAACACAATCATAATTCCTCTTTTCTCTTAAAGAAAAAAAAAGAATTGGTTTAGCAATTTACTGAACTTTGACAAGTGAGGCAAAGCCGCCATTAGCCACCCTGCTATGGAAACCTTTGATGTGTGGTCAGTCAGGCCTCAGGATGACAGTGCAATTCAGAAAATGTGCCAGTCCTTGGCCCTCGGGGTCTAGGCTTTGTGGTCAGCGGACCTGGATTATACTTTAACCCCGAGGAAGGTCTATGGGCAGGGTGAAAGGCCAGTGATCTTTAAAACAGAGAGAGTGAGAGAATGTTAGAGTGTTAAGAATGTCACTCTAGGATAAAGCTGTTCTGAATTTTGCTCTGGCTCCGCAGTAGTCAGAAATGATTGTTGAAACAAACAGATGATACTGCCCATTTTCATGTGAATTCTTCTTGTAAATACATCACACGTCACACACTGAAGGATAAAAAAATTCATGGAAGTATGGAATGGCCTGTAAACAATAATAGATTATAATATCTGGTCCTGTAGTTATTGTGAATCACAGCCTTTATTAAATGTAGCAAATCTATTTTACAGTTGTTTCATCTGTTCCAAGCCTCAGGAAAAACAAAATATTGTGATTCATAATTGTCAGACAAAAACATTTCCAAAAAGGTGCCTATACATGAGAAATAATAGCATTCAGTTGTCAAATTATGAAAAATGGATGGGATACAAAAGTACAGATGTGACAATGACGGTATTGTGCATTGTGAACATAATGTTATATTTTTTCATTTTGCAAATCTTTAGTTCTTTGCAGTGATTAACCAAATGAATACATACTGTTCTATGAATACATATAGGAAAACACTAAAGTGCAGTCACTTGCTGCAGATAATTGTAATTATTTTCAGCCTAATGTCTGGAGTCATGGAAGCTAATAAAGGTAGTTCTTCTGTCATCATTTCAAAGAAACTTTTATGGCACCTTTAATTTTCAAACTGTACGTACCTTTATTTTTCAGTGAATAGTACTGCCAATGATGTGTATGATGAACATTAAAATGTGCTCACTCTAAAGAGAACCCACTTCACATGTGTAATCTGCAGAGGTCAGTGCCACTACCAAATCGGGCACATTATCTTACTTGAAGCTGAAACTGATTCAGGCTTTTAATGATTCTCTAGATCATTCGCTGGCATTAGTGTTTCTGCTGGTTGTCGCTGGTAAATACATTATCCTTACTTTAATTAAACTGTGTTTGTTTTTCATTCTTTTTATATTCCACCAATAAAATGAGCCTTTTAAATCTGTTAGCTTGATTAGTGTTCATGGTCTCTATGGCTTTCACACTTCAGATGCACATTCATTCCAAGGGTGGTCATCTGAGCTCTGTCTCCTGGCGTAAAACTCATGTGGTCATAGCCTCAGAGACCACATAAGCGAGCATAGCTCCCCCTGCTGGAAGACTCTCTGGCAGTGCACTTGCTGGACACTCTGTCCTTTCTTACTGCATCCTCCATCCTCCATTTTTTCAGGTGAAGCTTTTCCTGTTGTTCTTTAAACTACTTTTGGGTTAAAAGGTGCATATTTCATGTTATTTTGGAGTCTTGCAGCCATAGAGATGCTGCTTTCTTGAAAGGATTTCAGCAATTAGAGTGTGTGATATGGACAGAGATGGGAACTCGAGTCTGAGACTCGGAGGTCACACAAAGAAAGATTTGTGATTTGGCATTACACTTACCCTCAACAATTTGAGACTTGACTCGGACTCTGGTGTTGTGACTCGTGAGTCAAAACTTGTAAACCATGTTCATTTCATGGAATTATTTATTTATATCCCGCACTCTTTCCATCAATCCTGGTGTCCCATTACTTTTGTCTGAGGTGAATGGTTTTCAGCTAATAACGGTTTTCGAGGGGTTGTTGGAAAGGGATCACCGAGCACCATCTAATGTGGAGATTCACATTTAGAGTGAGAGGTATATTTTTCATATTTAACATTTAGATTTAAGATCATTTAAGGCAATCCTCCATGTTGGTGAGGGCGTATGACAGCACGTAGTCACGCCCCCTGCTAAGTAACAGCCAATTTTAATCACAGGGGCATGACCAATTAGCATATCTTCTAAACATTTACAGCTCAACATTTACAGCTCAAAAATCCCATATTTTAGAGTCGCCGTTTGTAAACATTGCCATTCGAGGACTTGAGACTTGACTTGGACTTGAGACCAAAGGCTTGATACTTGACTTGGACTCTGTAAAAATTACTTGTGAACATCTCTTGATAAGAATTACATACATGCTTATGACCATATAGGGGCATACAGTGAGAGCACAAGGAATAAGCCAGCAGTATGAATAATGATTAGCTTCCTGAAGAGAAGTAATTAGAGTAATGAGTATATAATGGAGATTTTTTTTCATCTTTTCACACATAGCATAAGCTCTGAAAGTGAAAAAAATATATTGTGTTCTACATGAAGTATATAAAAAAAGAATAGTAAGATATTAGCTTTAGTTGACCTATTTATGCTGTATCCACACTTTGGTTGTGTTGTTTCTGTTTCTTTTTAAATATCACATTTAGCCTAATGGGTAGCTGTATTTTGCAAAGTAATTTGGAAATGTATTTATTTTTATTTGTTTGTTTGTCATCATGATGTTGGTATTGTTGCAAATTAATAAACTGAGAATTGTCACGGTACAGTCAGTGGCCGTTAGGTCCACTGCTTTTCTGTTGTTTTTTGATCATGTTTCTGTTCTGTGTTTTGGGTACTTTTATTTTGATGGCCTTTTATGTTTAGTTAGTTTGTCACGTGTCTTAGTTACATCTGTTTGGTGCTTGTGTCACATGGTTCTTGTGTGTCACCTGTTTGTGTTTGCCCACTGATTTCTGTTTGCATTTAAGCCCTGTCTGTTTTAGTTCTCACTGTCAGTCCATCACCCTTAGCACCTTGAATGCCCTGTTCTGTTTCTGCATGGTTTGGAAATAAAGTTCTGCACAGCATGGATTCCTGTCTGCCAGCCTGCATTCTTCCATGGGACTTACCAGCACATACAAGAGGAAGACAACTGCAAATGGCGCGAGCTCGACGCGGAGCTGCTGGCGCCCAAGGCCGGCGTGGAGCAACACGGAGGTGCCTGGGAGGTGGAGAAGAGCTGTAGTTAGCCTGAGCCCTGTAGTTAGCCTGAGCCCTGCTAACTCCGGCCCTGTTAGCCCTGCTTCTGTTTGCCCCGCTCCTGTTTGCCCCACTCCTGTTGGCCCTGTTGGCCTAGGCCCTGACAGCCTTAGCCTTGTTAACATTAGCCCCGATAGCCTGGAAACCCCTTTCTGTCTCGTGTTGCCGGAAACGGCCTGGTTTGTGGCGTTTCTGGGGGGTTTAGTGGCAGTGCTACAGCAGGCTGAGCAGCAAAATAGAGCCCAATATATCAAAAAAATACCCATGTATTTTTTGGGGGGGTGTATGGGGCTAAAGGCGGGTGGGTGGGGGCTGGAGGGGGTTAGCATAGGGCTAGAGGGCTCGATAGAGCAGGTGGAGATCCCAGTCCAGCCTCCCGGAGGGGGCTGCCTGCCTGACGATGAGGGGCACGAGGAGTGTCCCATCCAGCCTCCCGTAAGGGGCTGCCTGCCTGTCAGCGTGGGGCACGAGGAGCGTCCCGTCCAGCCTCCCGTAAGGGGCTGCCTGTCTGTCTGCATGGGGTGCGAGGAGCGTCCCGCCCAGCCTCGCAGAGGGGGCTGCCTGCTTGTCTGCGTGGGGCACGAGGAGCGTCCCGTCCAGCCTCCCGGAGGGGGCTGCCTGTCTGTCTGCATGGGGCGCGAGGAGCGTCCCGTCCAGCCTCCCGGAGGGGGCTACCTGTCTGTCTGCATGGGGCGCGAGGAGCGTCCCGGAATTGGCTGCCTGCCTGTCTGCAATGGCGGGCCCACAGGGTGGCGTCAGGTGGGGTGCTCGGTAGGGCTTGGGTGGCCAAGCCCGGACTTTGGGACTGAGAGCATCCTGCCGGCCGAAGCCACCACGGACTCTGAGGAGTCCACACCCGCGTCGCCACATGGACAATGGGGGGAACGACGCGGATGGGGAGCATGGGAAATTGCAAGAATTAATAACCTGGATAGTTTCAGTTATTGGTAACGGGCTAACATTGTAGGAGTACTGGAATCTTAACAAATCTAAACTCCAGTGTAAATGTGGTTTTGTGTTCTGTTAAGCTTGTCCAACATCAATACAACCACATACGAAAGAGAGATTGTGAGTGTGCATTTGTGGGTGGAGCATAGTCGAGCATGGACCGGCCGATTCTCCTTCATTCTGTTTAATACTGGACGAGATGCTGTCATCAGTTGGAGCATAGTGGAGTATGATTCTCCTTCCAGTGGGCAGAAAATGTATTTAGGCCATGACAAATGCTTTGATGATAATCAGAAAGTAGAGCTGGGGTCAGCTTGGATCTTGTTTGGCCTGACCTGTCATATGCTAAAGGAGAGCAGATCTGCTCAGCTTGATGTAGCATAACAGATGCATGTGCATACATTTGTGTATAGGGGTAAGTGTTGCAATTAGTACAGTTGTACAGTTGTGTGTACTGACTGTATGTAGGCTTCGGGGACCCTCCTTTTGAAATCTCATTACCACAGAGACAATAAATTATTACACAGGCTAAATGACAAACTGACGAGAGCATCTCTTCCAGTATCAAACAGAAATTAGTCTATCTAAATCGAAGCACTAGCTACATCACAATACAGTTGCACTTTTCAAACATTCCAAACCATGACATGCAGAAAATGTTCATGCTTTTGCACTTGCTTTTATTTTTGTGTTTTTTGAAGTAATGCTCTTGACTCTTTATCGTGTTGCGACTTTTGTGTTTTCTAATGCATTCTTTCTGAGAGTACATTTCAAGCATTTTCTCCATGTTTTTATCTTTTGATTCCGCCTAGAATTTTCTACCTTTCTTTCTTTTTTTACTTGTAAGTGGACATCATTTGTTGTGCTGTGTGGCTGCAAAGCTAAATCAATTGGCTTTCTAATGGAATTAAAAAGGGTTGCAGTGATGGAGGCAGACCTCTATATTAGTTGCTTCAAAAGCGCTCCCCCTAGGCCCCTCTTCCCAGAGCTCTGATGCGGCTTGATCGACACTCAGCTGATCTATAAATAAAGTCTTTTCTTCCCTCACAAAGGCTTTGTGGTTGACGGTTTGTCTTCAAGGTCAGGGACAGCCTGCTCTGAATAAACATGTTTTAGAGATCATCTGGAAAATGACCCAGGCCTAATTGAGAGTGACTCTTTCTGTTAAGAAATTAGGGAAAAAGGGACTTGCTCTTAAAATTCTTTTTACTGCTCCCTTTGGAAGGTTCTTAAGGGTGGTTTTATTTTGCTGGTTTAAAAAATAATCAGGGTATTTTTGGATTGCTGTACCAGCACCTACTTGCATTAAACTGTCAAGATATATTTGTCTAAATAGTAAAACGATGGGTGATACAGTAGCTGCTACACACATCCTTTGAATGGGAATAGAGTTTGTCTTTCCCTGCGAGAGCCGAAATGCCAACATACTCCGCACTCATATTACCCTGTTTTGCACATGCAATATCTTTTTTAGACAAATCACAACTGCCATTTTTCTATTTTATTCCTGTTATTTTGTTTATCGTGTCCCAGAGTTATGCAGCAGAGAAGACACTGTTGCTCTATATCGCCACCAGCTCCTGATTTATAGAGCATGTTGAGTACCATCCATTTTTCTACTTATTGTTGCAGAGAACGCCTTCACTGCAGCTGTAGGTATTTTGCTGAGCATTCAGAGTGGGCACATTTAAAGCATGCCACTCCTTGAGCCAAGCCCAATAAAACAAACTTGTGCCAGCCATCAGGAAGGTGATTCTGCCGGCTACAGCTTTGTCCCTTAGTCCCATTTCCTCTAATAGCACCACAAAAGCCAACATTAAGCTGGAAAGAGGCATGCCATTCCTATTATACCTAATACCTTTATCTTTATAAGTCATTTGGCCATGGTTCTCTTAATGCCTTCAAATATGATTAGCACCACTCTTTTTTCTTTTCTTTTTTGTATTCAGAAGGGGATCCGGCTTTGCTCAATCCATCCCCCTCAACTCCCACCAATTTTCTGTAGCCATGCAGCATTCTCACAACAGCCATCTCAGAAAACAACATAAAAGTGCAGTCACTGTCAGTACAATAGTTAGGCGTAGCCAATACTTTTTTCAAAAGAACATTAAAAGGTGAGGTTGCCTAAAGCCTTTTGTCCAGCAGGAAACCCTGTGTTAGTGGCCAAAGAGAAAAGATGCTCTGGTCATTTGGCCACAGTAAAATCCCAAAAACGTAAAGATTAGGGACATGAGGGGGTTGAGCCAAGAGCCTATGACTAATGTGGCTGGTCATTCAAGGCCCCTGCCACATTGTCTGTTCACTGCCCAGATGGTCAGTGAGAAAGCAAAGCATGGGAAGAGACTAGTTGAATGAATTCTAGAGAAAGACTTCCACTATTATTATTATGCAGTGAAAAAAGTCCCCATCTCTTGTACTTCAATGTGCACAAATCCCCATCTTTTATACTTAAATGGGCAGAAATCCCTTTGGCTGGTGCACTCAGGAGTACCAACGGTCTGTCATCAAGAGTATAGTGCAAAGCCAAAAACAAACATATTGTAATGGAAGAGTCATGTGAATGGGCCTGGGCTTTTGCTGCCTGCACCTAAATTATAAGTAAGCTAGCATGAGGAGTACAGTGTAAATTGATCACCCTGTAGCCTGTCTTTACACTCCACAAGGGTGGGTCCGTCTGCTGTCAGTCACAACCTCGGCTCCCTTTATGCACCGATCAAGCCCTATCTGCCACAGCACCAAAAGAAAAATGTTCCAACACTGATTATTACAACCCATGTTAATTAAAATACATTCCTCATAAGCACACTTTTTCCTTTATGTGTTTTTCTCTTTTGAATGAGAGTGATGTTTAATTGTTTACAATCTCTGAACATTCAGTATTCCATTTGCACGGCAGGATTCAAAAACGCTTGTATATCAGATATGTCAAACGGATTAGAAATACATCTTTGCAGCACGCATTGATCGGAAAGATCACGTTAAACCATTTTAAAAGATTAGCCAGAACCATTATTAGCGAAAATAGATAAGGATCAAAGAGAACCACCACCGGTAAACAAACAGTTAGACATTTTTATAAAGGAAATAAAGGAAAAGAAACACAGAACTGTCGTTATTTTTTTTTACTGCAGATCTTTTTCATGGTGGCAGTTTGTCATTTGGTGGAATAGGGTTTCCCAGTAATAGGCTCATATATAGAGCTTTTCTGCATACACCCTGAAGGGAGAACACATGTGCACACACATCCAACCTCACTCACAGCAAATAACACCTCATTTTTTGTATGCTGCAAAGTGCAGAAAGAGTTGGCCCAGTACCCTGAGCTGATTGATTTTATAATAACCATGGCCAGGTTGTTGGACTGTTGTTATATTTCCATATAATTGTCAAACTGGCTATTTTTATCTGGGACTATTGACATAATATAATAATGATCGTGGTTTAATGGTAATATTAATCAGCATTTACAGTTTCTACATTGCAAATATGTTGTTTGAAAAGATTAGACTGACATCTTTGTACTATCACACATAGTTAGCATATAACTACACTGCCCTCCATAATTATTGGCACCCCCGGTTAATGTGTTCTTTAGCTTCTAATAAATTCAGTTTTGTTCTAAATAATATAGGACCACAATGAAAAAAAGAGGAAAATCCAACTTTTAATTCAAGTGCATTTATTCAGTGGGAAAAAAAATCCCACATAAAGTGTGCAACTAGGGCCCTGTAGATTCAGATCCTCTTGAGCGAAAGAGCAAATATACCGCCAAGCGGTTAGGCATGACACCCCTACTGGCTGTAGCACTGAACTGCAAACAGTGAAATGCTCACTTGTGGCCAATGAGGGACACTGAACACTGACACGCTTGGCAACCATTCGGCTTGTTGCCACAGCCAAGCAAGCAAGCAATTCGGAAGCCAGCTGTACTGCAGGAGCTGTTCCTTCTCATTTGCAGTTCATTTATCTCCCATCTCCGCAACCCTCGCCAACACACACACACACACACACACACACACACACACACACACAAGCTCCCACTGGTAAACCCATCTCCATTGTGCCCAATCAGCTGTGCAAAGTAAATGGCATCTCTTCCCTCTGCCTTTTATTCATTCAGAATAGCTAGCACATGCGTGCCTCAACCACCACTGTCCTCCCCACAAAAAACACCCTAGCAAAAAGATCACTGTTTGTTTGTATGCATACACACACACACACACACACACACACAAACACATGCATATGACACACCCAGGAATTCATCAGCTATTACTCCTAAAACACAGATTAATAATATGCCAAAACTGACATAGGGCCAGCCTCAGTACTATTGTCATGACAGCTGAGCTCAGCATCTAGTAACCACAGAGGGTTTTTTCGAGCATGTGTTCACAACAGGTGAACTATGCCATTTTGGCGAAGGTAGAAGGGGAAAGTTGTTAAAATCTAGACTACTACATTCTCAGTCATATGAATCAAATTAGGCTGACAACATCACCCAGCAACATATGCAGCTCATGAAAAGTACAGCAACTGTGGAGAGAACAATTAGGGTATAATGATTCAATTGAAAATTCAAACAAAAACCTATAGCACTGTCACGGCTCGGCCAGTGGCCGGTAGGGGCCACTATTTTGGTTTTGTTTTGGGGACTTTAATTTTGATATTCTTGTATGGTTTGTGTTCTGTATCTGGGTTTCAGCTGTCTCGTGTTTAGTTTAAATGATTCTTTTGTGATTGGTCTCTGTCTGTGTCCTGTGTGTATTTAGTTCAGTCCGTATGGACCATGGGCATCGGTCCATCGCTTAACAATATTCATGTTTCTAGTCATGTCTGTAGCGGCCCTTGAGCCAGGTTTTGTTTCCTGTTTCGCGTTCCTGTTAAATAAAGAGCCTGAGTTCATGGATGCCTGCCTGCCTGTCTGTCTTCAAAGAGGTAAATCACGGAAGCGGGTTCCC
>JBBIGB010000022.1:3667532-3681499 GCA_037577075.1 Alestopetersius hilgendorfi | reverse complement strand
GAGATTAGACGGAGAATGTGAATTTAATTGGGAGAAAATACAGACGACATATGGATTCGGACACGGACCGGGTTCTGATTTTGGCTTTGATCATCACTGCTGGATTTCAGCTTTGACTAATTTGAAATTTCGGGAAAACATACAGAGGACATGACCTCGGTGTCCTCAATGGTAGATACGGCCCTGTATGTAAGGGGATAGTCTGAAAAAATTTGCCCATGGTTTAAATACTGCACAACAACAGCAGAACAAGCAGTATACCCAAACCTGTACATGTATGTGTATGTAAATTGATAATCTGAGAAAGTTGCACATGGTTTAAGAAGGCACAACAGCAGAACAAGCAGTATACACAAACGTATGTCACTGCAGTGATGTATTGTAAAGTCTTATGGCTATGGGGAAATGCTCCTTCTTGCACTGTGGGTGTAACAGTCTTGTGCTGAAGGAGCTGCTCAGAGCCTCCAAAGTGTGGTGCATGGGGTGGGAGGAGTTATCCATAATGGATGACAGTTTTACTAGCATCCTTCCGTCCGCCACCTCCTCGATGGTGTCCAGTGTGCAGCCCAGGACAGAAGCAGCTCTCTTAATGAGCTCGTTAAGCCTTTTTCTGTCTCTGTCCGAGCTGCTCCCTGCCCAGCACACAACAGCGTAGAGAACTACTGAGGCCACAACTGTGTCATAAAAAGTCCGTAGGAGTTCTCTGCATACACCAGAGTCTTTGTGACAACAGAAACCTTTTGGAATAAGGCTTTATAAATGTTTGTCAAGGCTAATGTAGGAGTTATTTTGTCTCATAAGTGCTGCTGGTCATTGTCATGAGTGGATGTAACCACAACTTGTTTAAGAAGATACATTGTATCTTTTATTTGACTCTCATGTACAGTATGTTATACTGTACAACCATGCTGAAGAACTTCTAAAATGTCCTACAATATGTGATCAGGCTGTTTCATATAGGCCTAATATTTATTTGTGTTCAATGATAGACCCACTGTTAGTAAATTGGGAAAGTACAAGAGACTAATTCAATCTGTGTTTTTTGGAGTTGATTGTTTATAGTCCATGCTGTAACAAATATAAGGAGCATTCATTCAACAATGTGCTTTGATTGTTACAGTATTAGGTTATTAACATTTATTATTTATTTCAGGTACATACACAGGGTTTAACAATAATTACTCACAGATAAGTTCTCAAACATTCATTAACTGGTTGAAAATTTGCCTATTCATGAGCTTGTCTGTCCATCTGGACACTCCAGAATTCAGCCTGAGCTCCAACTGCTCCACAGCAACAGGAGGGTACTGGAGTAAATCAACAGAATAAGCAGATAAATGCAGAAGAGGAACTTGTCCACTTTGTAACAGAGCGCCAGCCAGTCTGCGTGCGCTGCACCCTCATTTTCCTCCTCCTGCAAATAGAGCTTGAGAGACACCACCTCCTGCAGGACTTTTTCCAGCTGTGGTGTGCTATCTGGGGTCTCTGTCAGAGAGAGCAGGTCAGCTTCAGGAGATAGATCAAATTCATAACCTACAAATAATGCAAAAAAAACCCCAACTTAATCACAGAGACAGAAGTTATAAGTTATATTTAACTGCTTTGCTAGCAAGTCCCCATAAAATAAAGAGGCCACAAAGGGTTTTTAAAGAGATGTCAAGAATCAAGTAAAAATGACAGTGAATGTAAAGAACCCTTAAGAAGCTACAGATAATGTAAATGTTCTTAAAGAATGTAAGAGGTTCTATTAGGGCCATTAAATTATGGAGCTTTTGTCCACTTTATCCTTTTGGTGTGTAGTGCAGTGCTTTAAGTGATTTGACTAAAGTGCCTCAAAACCATGTCTAATGCTGTCTATTATATCAGAATCCTCTTCAATTTCATGTGCTGTTTGCAGGCTTTACTTGGTGGATAAGGATTTCTGATTTTTGTGTTTAAAATAGTAAATTATTAATTAATCTGAATAATTAATCATAAATAAAATGAAAAAAGTTTTTTTTTCCAATATTCATGTGCAATAATCATCACAACAATCAAAAATGTTTCCTCCAATGATAGAACTAAGTCTATCTATTAGCTGCAGTTTAAGACAATGTACACACAAGCACTGGTATTAGAAGCATGTTTTTTGGGGGGCGTGGGGGGGGGGGGTGAAACTTGTAAGTTTTTTAATTAATTATTTTTAAAAGTGGTTTGCAACCAAAATCTTCACGTGATGTACTCTGATGACACAAAATTCCTTATTGCATGAATTGCATATAACGATACTCCTACCAACCGTTCCCTTTTTCTGTTTTTAAACGAGAATTTTTTATTCACTAATACTAGCAGCGCTTTCTCGTCTTCATTTTACAGAGCACCTGAGGACAGAACGAGCAAAGTAACATGGAGCGTCAGACATAGAGTTTGGTCAGCATTAATCTTTTAACCCGTTATTTTTATTTGATTAGTTGACTGAAATTAATGCCTTAAATCGACACCGCTAATGTAAAGATAATAATGCTAAACCATATTGTAATAATAAGACTAATTTAAATCATGGTGAAGTTTGAGATTATACGATTATGGGAATTCTTTCCTAAAGCATTGTAATCGAAATTGTAATCATTGTTCAATTAAATTTACATTCCTGATAAACTGTCAACTGTAAACATGTGTAATAAAATGTTTCTATGACTGCTACCAATGTGTTTATGTTTCCTATCTCACACCTCCAGACTGATCCACATTGTCCAGGGTCCTGACTGAGGTGAACAGACTGTCACTGAAGGTCTGGTCAGTTGAACCATACTTGTCCAGTAAGCAGGCAGAAATGGACATCTCCTTAACCTCTTTCTCACTGTGATGCAGAAGCTTCACTACAAAAATTGACTTGGCCAGACTGAGTACCAGGAGTGCCATACAAACAGCAAAGAAAACACCTGCAAAAATAAATTAAAAAAACATAAGGGGGTAGAATATAATAGGCAACAAGTGAACAGTCAGTTCTTGAAGTTTATAAATTGGAAACAGGAAAAATGACAAGTGTTGGGATTTAAGTGTCAGAACATCTCCAAAACAGCAGGTTTTGAGGTGTGTTCCCAAGATAAAATGGTCAGTAACTATCAAATGTGGGCCAAGGAAGAACAAGAACAGTGTCATAGGTGTCAAAAGCTCATTGTTGGGCTTCAGCAGTGAAGATTAGCCCACATACACTGAGCCCAAAGAAGATCTGTAGTATAAATTGCTGAAAAAGGTCACGTTGGCTATGTATAAAAATCAGCCAGAACACACAACCTATGACAGCTTTCTATGTATGGGGCTGCATCACCAGTTATGGTTCACCATGCTGACTCCTATCCATTGCTGATAGTGTCCACATTGGGCGTGTATGCAACAGAACCGGACCATGGAGCAATGGAAGAAGGTGGCCTGTCTGATGTATCATTGTTTAATTTACATCATAAAGCCAGATACATGTGTGTTGTTTACATAGGGAAATTGCACTGGTCTGGGGAATAGCACTATAGGAAGAAGGTTAGTGTGATGCTATGGGCAATATTCTTCTGAGAAACCTTAGCCCCTGGCATTCATGTGGATGTTACTTTTTACCAAAACATTGTTGCAGCATTATTTCCCAATGGCACAGCAGGATAATGACTCACTGCAACCATTGCTCAGGAATGTTTTGAGGACCATGACAAAGAGTTTAAGGTCTCCAAATTCCCAAACTCTATGTCTGATTAGGCATCTTTAGGATGTGCTGGACATATTAGTATTATCCATGGGGACCACACCTTGCAACTTATAGGACTTAAAGGATTGCTGCTAGCATCTTGGTGTCAGATACCACAGCAGACTCCAGAAGTCTTTTGAAGTCCATGGCTAAGTGTGTCAGTTATTTTGACAGCATGAGGAGCACCTACACAATATTAGACAAATATTTTAAATCTTATCACTGATCTATGTATATAAGGGAAAAAAAACTTTAACTATAGAAAACCAAGTATAACTCACCAATAAGAGGGGTTTTGATGGCTGTAGCTGGGATCTCATTCATCAGATTAACCCTGAACAGTGTGTAGCCCAGCAAAATGCTGGTTTTGAAGGTGATGCGAGTACCGCTGTTCGGTGGCAGGTAGAAGCTGATTACATCCACCACCATGAGAAAGATGCTAGGGATGAGTACACTCACCACGTACAGTAGGGGACGACGACGGATCAACATCTAAAGGAACACAGGGTGTTAAAGGGGCAGAATGTACTAACACAAATTTTAAGTCTAGTAGGTTATTTGTCATTTCAGCCATACACACAGTAAACAGTGAAATGGAACTCCGGGACCATTCATTATAAAACACAAAAATAGAAACACTCAAAGACTGCATAACGAGAGACATCACAAAAACATACAGCGTGCAAAGAGGACAAGAGCATGGTAACGCATTATCCCTACAAACAGGTCATGTTCCTTGTTATGCCACACTCAGAGTATAAAGTTTAATTGCTGTCTTTCCAGCAATTAAATGGGGACACACACTGGCTATGTTCCATTGTCCATAGTTTAATTTATTCAGTGATTTCCATGGTTGCTCCTAGTGTGTGACACAATATGTTGAATGACCACTGAATAAACAAGGAAGTAGAAGATAAATTGCAACATAAATACTTGCAGACATATCAGTAGGTCTATGCTAAGGCATCTACTAATAACATATGTGTAAATATTTATTTTTTTTTAGCAAAAACAGCTTGCTCTGATCCCCCTCAAGTACCAGACTGTACTTGCTGTAACTGCTCTGGAGAATGCAGCACTTCTGAGCTAAACAATCTAACCATTTATTTTACTATGGCTCTTTTAAGGCTGCTTAAACTTTCATACAATAACAAAGAGCAATTTCACACTGGCTTAAACGCTGACCCTCCCGACACTCCCAAAGACCCTCCCACACATACACCCCAATCCCCACCCCCCTTTTCCTCCTGTCTCATCCGTTTAGTCCCCCAGTCATATGCCCTACGAATGAAACACAAATAAGGACTCCTAAATTGTTTATGTCAATACGTCATGGAACACGGGTAATCAAACTGTTCCCCCACTTTTGCACATTTTGGTGACAGAAATGTTCACAAAGAGCTATCGCCCCATTCCCCCCAGCCAACAAGACAGCCATTGATCAAATGCCACAGAGACAGTCTCATTATCGTCATCCTCACAGCACACTGTCTATCGTTAAGCCTCATCTATAAGAATTAGTGCTCTGTTGCTAACAGAAGCATGGTGCTTAGTGCACTGGGTGTGACACATCAGACTACTGTCAATACTCCAGGACATCCTGAAGACTTTTTTATATTTGGGATCTCAAGGTGGGCAGGGGAGGGGCAAAAATCATTTGATTGTTTTCTCTGTCCCAGAGACAGACTGGTGGTAATGAAAACCAGGTATTCTTCCCTTTTGTTCCTCAGCTGCTGCTGGGAACATCATTAACATGTTAATTAGTTAGTTATATACAGTGCGTCTGGAAAGTATTCACAGCGCTTCTCTTTTTCCACGATATCCTTATTGTTACAGCCTTGTTCCCAAATAGATTAAATTCATTTTTACTTCAAAATTCTACCCATAATGACAAAGTGAAAAGGTTTGTTGCCCCTCTACTATACAGACTTGACTGGTGGAGTGCTGCAGAAATGGTAGTGCTTATGTAAAGTTCTCCTCTCTCGATAGAGCAATCACATTGTAGAAACTTCTGAAGGATGATCAGAAACATCATGCACCTGAGCTCACTTTTGAGTGTCATGGAAAATGATGTGAATTCTTAAATGTTTTACTTTTGTTTTTCTATTTTTAATACATTTCAAATTAACATTTTTCACTTTGTCATTATGGGGTATTGTGTGTAGAATGTTGAGGTAAAAGATGAATTTAATCTATTTTGGAGTAGGGCTCTAATGTAGGATATTGTGGAAAATGTGGATAGTGTGAACACTTTCAGGATGCACTGTAAAACTGAAAGCATTGACTAGCCAGGTCAAATATAACAGCATTAATCTAATATTTTTGTTTTTTACCAAAGCAGTTGGTATATGTTTTACCAGAGCAGCTATTTGTAGATTGTTTGTCACCCTTTTAACTCTTAAAAAAAGTTAAACTGAGCAACAGCACAGAGGAACCACTTTGGTTCCCAAAAGCAATTATCAGACTATTTACTGTTTGTGTTTCAGTTCTAACCCAGTTCCCAACATTGCAGTACCATGTATTCAGTGTTCTTGAAGGCTTAGCTTTGGGTAAAAAACAGAAAATGTGGACTATCTAAAGGCTTCTGAGAGCTTGCTTAAAAGTACAAAAAGTGTTACAAAAGACTATATATACACCCTAGGAACCAGAGAGGAACCCAGAGCACCATAAATATTTTTTAAACTGAATAAACTTTTTATCCTCACATTAAACTGAATGTGGGCATAGTCCTTGTCAGACAACTTCATCTTCCAGTAATGAGAAGGCACAGAAAGCAGCTCCCATTCACCATCATTCATGAACCCCTTAGTGTCATTGGCAATGTCCTCCGTGCTCCTCCACAGAGCCAGGTCCACCTCATTCACTGCAAAGACAGAGAAAGTTTCACATCTTTAGATTTCAAACATGATGTACTCTAATACATGCTCATAGACAACATATATCTCTTGACTGCTTAAATGGCCAAGACCCACCAACAGGTCCAACCCTCCATTTCTCTCTTCTATAACTTAAGTGTAAGGGAATGCAAACACATATAGACTGTGAGGTTTTACCTGAGTGGAGCCAGCTGCGAAAGGTCAGAGTGCAGTTCTGCTTGTCAAAGGGAAAGGCATAAATCTCCAAGTCACAGGCCGAAACCACCTGGATGGGTTTATAGTTCTTCACTGTCCCCAGAAAGTTGACATAAACATATGGGATGATGGGGGATTTGCCCTCATCCACACTAAAGAGAGATAAAAGGACATGTGAAGCAGAAGCGCAAATATTCCAAATTTTATTAAGCAACGGTAAGTATCATGTATTTAATGAATCTGATTCTGTCTAATTCAACAACAATTTCACTTGTTTAGAGGTAGAGGGGTGAATGTTGATAGCATTTTCCAACATATTTTTGTCCTAACAATTCGCTGATGATGACATCAGGCACCCAGATGGTGTCAGAGGAAAGGGATATTTCTGTGATTCCATCAAATTCCTCAGGATCCCACACAAGAAACTCATCTTTCCATATCTGAAATGTCAAAACAATATAGTTTAGTACAAAACATTTGGTGATTGTATAAGATACATGTATAAAATAAGCCAAAACATTAAAACCACTGACAGAAGTGAATAACTTTCTGGAATTCGTGTGGATGTTACTTTGACATGTACTGCTTACGTAAACATAGTTGCAGACCATGTACTTCTTTGGCAATAGTATTCCCTAATGGCCTCTTAAAGAAAGGTAATGCAACCTGACAAAAAATGTTCAAGAATGATTTGAGGAACATGACAAAGTCTCAGTCCCAAAACTGCTCAGATCTCAATACAATCAGGTTACTGTGGGGTGAATTGAACACCCTTGGGCAATCCATGGAGCTTGCAGCATGACCTATACAATTTGAGGCAGGTGGTTTTAATGTTAAGCCTGATTGTTGTAGCTTACTAATAAACTGATACCAACTTGGCGGTACCAAATGCTTGTGGTCACCTTCTGTGTCTGTCCATCCTTTAAAAATAGATGTAGAAACATTTTAAGAACACAGATTGCTAATCACTGGTCATTTCAGCAACGCATACCACTTTCAAGACCTTACAGAAAAAGAACATGAATTTAACATGGATTGTGTGCATATCATATGTTGTATTCCACATACATATAAAATTATATATAAGGGATTCGCCAAATTCATATAAATAAAGACACCTTTTAAATACAAAATATCAATTTTAGGAGTAGAGATGCTTTAGAAATACTTTGCTACAGATGCAATTGGATAAGCTCACCACATCTAGCACAGACTGGATGATGAGGTCGATGTAAACCACTGTAGGACTGGTCCAGTTGAGAACAGGTCGCACCCCGCAATCGTACCTTCGCAGGAGTGTGCGGGTCAGCTGGTTTAGCGCAGATCTCTTTGGCTTCTCTGGTAGTGAATGGACCTCACAAATCACTAGGCAAAAAGATCACAAATTAGCAACAGCGGACAACATAGACACTATCCTAACACATGTGTAAAAAAAAGATATTAAGCAATGTAACATACAATAACATGTGACAAAGCAGCTCAGTGTTTTTTTCTTTATTATGAGGTTGGTTTTGTTTTGTTTTGGAGTGTTTCATGTATTCTTCATCATAATTTTTTTTTAGATTTGAAGTATTATAGAGTAATGATCTTCACATTCACTACAAAAACTGCACAATATATTATTATATTATTTTTAAATCAGCATCTCCATGAATATGATGACTATTCCATGCCAGTGTCTGTTAAATTCCTACACAAACACTTCATTCTGCTTTATGAGGGACTGATTAGTGATCACCTGAATCAAATCTTATTTAATGAGGAAAAGTATATTTTTAAAACCCACTGCTATAATCAACACTCTCCTCTCACAATGTGACCAACTGGTTGGAAAAACACTACTAAAAGTATGTCATAGGTAATTATTGCTATTTTGTTTAAGAGTGAACAAGAGATTTTCTCTGAATTATTCAAGTTCTGTAAACACTTCTCTTATTTTGATGTTTTGTCATTTCCTTTAAAATGATGCTTTAAAGAACAATATTTTTTTGGAAATTAGGACAAATATTGTCAGTAGTTCTAAAAAACTAAGGCAAAGCTCTTCCGTTCAATACTTGCACTAATTAAAGATAAAACCTGAGAAACAAAACATTTTGCAGAGGTCTAACTTTTTCTAGAGCTGTATATATATATTTGTAAGAGTCTTACCTGGGAGAAGCATCCACAACAAGAAGACGAAAGACATGGCTTCAGGTTTTGCAGCAGCAGGTTTAGAAAAATCCAAGTCTATCCAGCAGTGGTGCCAAATTTTGTATTTTTTCAGAAACGTATCCAGAATCTTTTCAGAATGCTGTTCTGCTTCACGTCTACAACAAATGGCAGCAACAAAGATTTGGTGCCCACAGCATTTCATTGATTTTCTACTATGATGGTAAGGTGATATTGCCAGAGCTAAGGAAAGTGACCTGTCTTGTTACTGCCCCCTCAATCTCATATGGGCTTGTTTGTGTGGAGCATGAGAGCCAACCTTTGTTAAAAACGAAATTAAGCATTTCAGCATCCCCAGCAGATCTGAAGATGATTCCTTATATTAAAACTGAGAAAAAAAACATCAAATGCATGCCATTGATGCACACCACATTTCATAAGCTTCCAGCACTATTTGTGGAAGTCAGTTTAAAAATGTTCTTAGTTTTAGAGTCAAGGATTCCTATAGTACTGATATGTATCACTTCTACCATCATATAATGCCCTTAATGTTTTAAGATTTTGTGCTCTTAAATCTGGTCTTGCCAATAAAAAGCCATGGTTGAAATAAAAGCAAATGCTAATTAAAACAGCCATATTTAATCAAAGTTCATTTAGAGCCAGTTAATTTTAAGGGAAATCATTGTAAATAAATAACTAAAATGTTGAATGATCTGTTTTATTGTTTTAATTACCCTTAGATTTTAATGATGCCGACTTAATGGCAACGTATTTGTGAAAGAAATATATCAGGGAAGGACTTTGAGCAGTTTCTTCTAAGAATGTTATTTCTGGTATTTATTCATTATTGTTCTGTTCTTAAAACGGTCCGTAAATGTTTTTGAGGAGGGCAAATCACTGTATTTTGAAAGAAGATTACCACGGCGGACCTAGGGTACTCAACCAATCACAGTGAAAATGATCAGAACGCACTAGCCAATCCCAACGCAAGACACGGGGCCTGGCGGAATACGGGTGGGAAAAATCTGTGTCCGAGTACTCCATGGAGTAGATCATCCTCCGAAGTCAGGGCGAAGGAATTTGGGGGCAAAAAAAAATCACTCTTCTGCACTGCTGCCATGAAGGTGGAACAAGATTGTGAACATGAAGAAAACTCAGCAAACTTGGTGAGAAATGTAGAAGAATTTCATTATTTAAGATAATCACATTCTACTGTTCATGGAGATTCATCACAAGACTGCATGTTTCTGGTGCATATGTTAATAGGTTAATTTAGGCTGTATTTGCAGCATGCTGGCAATTGAGTAATTATTGTTGATACGTTTTCCTTGAGAGCTCCAGGGGCGTTTTCCATACTTTGATCTTTCTTTAGGTCATCTCCATCTACATTATATAAATTAGTATAACTGTTTCTTCTCTTTGACTTCTTGCTAATGACTGAAGTTTTAGTGGTTTATTGAGTAATAGCGTATTTCATTGAATGGAGCTCGATATATGTCAGAGGTTACTGTTATGATTTTCTTCTGAAAAGTTTTTGTCACTCAACCCCTGGGTGGCATGGTGCAGGGCATGATAAACAGTAGCGTTATCTGTGTCGGGGCCTAAAATAGATCATGAGCAAGGGCTTCCAGGCCTTCAGCTCTCCATATATGTCTCCTGCTCCCAGGCTAGTGTGTCTGGCTGCCTTCACAACCTTTCAGACATTTACACCTGCTGCCTGAGATGCTTTATATAGCCCCGCTCCACATGGTTCTCTAAATTGGCTCATAGTCTTTTAAATGTTTACACACCACCTATGATAGGACCTATGATAGGACTGACAAGTACAGTACTTAACAAATAGAATAGACTTGGTCTGAGTGACTTAGTGAATTACAGCCTGAGATAGTACAAGATTATACAAGATTTCTTTGGCTTTCACTGTCTTATATGCTTTTACCTGAAACACACATGTATATGTATGAAGAATATCTCTGGTAAAGTGTTATAAGGGCCTATAATATGCACTTTGCTCTGTGCTCTGTGGTGCCCTGCTACTTTCACTCATCATTAAGATGAAATAAGATTTTGAAATGAAGTGGTTGATGCGATAAATCTAAAGGCAGATTGCTTCTTGTATCGTTTGGACTGTTTTAACACATGCAGTGTTTTCTTTTATTCAAACGCCTTTGCAGCATGCTTTATGCAATGACACAATTATAAATAAGTGTTGATTTTGAAGAGTTCATAAATAAGTGCTGATTGTTTGTTGATTTTGAAGAGGTCTTCTTTGTTTGTGTTTTTAGAATGAAATGCCACTTAACCAGCTGAGGGAGATCACCGGCATCAAGGACTTGCAGGTTCTTCAGACTGCCCTTAACGTAGGTTCAAGCTCTACATAAGCAGTAATGTGACCAGACTGACCTAGATTTAAACAGAACATAATTCAGACAGGTGTTTGTAAATAAGAATATTATACTATGGGTTTTTTTTTTTCCTAGCCTGATACCATAGTAGTTACACAACTGAAACACGAGGCTATTGTATTAATATAATTTGATTATTTTTGATGGAAAAACATTTACCAGTTTATTATTACAAAGTCTTCTAAATGATTGACTTATTTTAACTCCAGGTTAGCCATGGTGACATCAGCCATGCTATTGGCCTCCTCACTACACAAACACCTGAAGATGAACAATCTTCTGAAGAATGCTCATCTAAAAAACACCATAGAGAAGCCCCCAACAGTAAGTTTTCAAGAGGGGATCATATTGTAACTACTTTGACATTAACACATTATTCCTACATTTCAAAATGACTAAATATCTAAAACATGCAATTTTGTGTTCTGTTCAATTTATGTAGTATAGTACAACACACATCACTGTAACAAACTGAAAATAGTACATATTTAATCAGCTTTTGTAATTCTGACTGAGGTTCTTATCATAGCAATATGTTTGCACCTCTTCTCACTTATAAATTGCACTGTTAATGTGAAGTACTAAAATGTTATAAATACTGTTTTACAGATGTTAAAATGTGTTTAGCCATTCAGCAAATCAGAATTTTTGTTTTGCTCTTAGAACCATTTATATCTCAAATTTTCCATTTATATTCTTCTGATGGTGACTGGTGTTTGTCCTTAGACCCATCTAAGGATGATCTGCAGACTGCCATTGAGCTTAGTCTGCAGGAGTCGCAGCAGGCCCAGGCCGAGGAGAGAGAGCTCCACAGGTATCCTACCATTCAGCAACCTTAGTGGGAGCATAAACTAAGAGAACATTGAAAAACATAATTTGGCTGGTTGGGTGAGGGAAACTGAGTCTGTGGTAATGTTTAATCTGTGTTGTATTGTCCTGCAGAGCTCTGGAGGCCAGTGCAGAGGAGACTGCTGCACGCTTGAAGAGGAAGAGGAGTGAGGTGTCAGGAGAGGGCTGCAGCCCAGCAGACTGGATCAGGCAGGAAGGCTGGCCTGTGGGCATCCGCAATGTGGGAAACACTTGCTGGTTCAGTGCTGTCATTCAGGTGGGTGACCATTTGACTCTTAAATAGCTCTCAAATTTATCACAGAGAAGACCAGCTAAGATGCTGGTGTCTGTTACTAGTTGTTAACAAGTGGTCTAAGAGTTTACTCCATCATCACCATGTTGTTTCCCTTGCGGTCCAATAAAAATATTAGTGTTGTTTTAGGTGCCAAAAATCCCAACATTACTATTTCCCAACCTGTCTTTATCCATGAAAATGACCATGCTGTTTTTGTTTTTGTTCCTTAAAGGCTGAGATATATTAAGGAGCTCTGTTCAGATTGACCACACTGTACTTATTACAAAAAGCAGTCTAGGGCAAAAACATAGCTTCAGTGTGAATGGATGGAGCAAAAGTGCAACAGGAGAAAGTCAATTCTCCAGGATATGGACCCTTTGTAAGTTATAAAAGCCAATAAGCGTGAGGAAAAATCTAGCAACAGGATCCTACCTACCGACCAGTCCTATCATTTGTATTTGGTGCTATACCTACTTGTGTTTTTTTTGTTGTTTTTTTTTGTTTTCGTTTTTTGTAGATATACAGTAGGATGTGTCACATATTTCACTGCCACATGAAACTGAAAAGTCCAGTTTCATGCAGTTTGCATGATTGCGTTGCTTGTTAGCTGCAAAACTACAATGCAAAAGCAACTTTCAGGAAGCAAACATGCTTAACAACGTAATTTGTGTCAAGTGAAACATTGTGTTAATTTGAAGGTATTTGGGGTCTTTGCTGATGAAATTTGTTAAGACTAAAATGTGTTGCATGCTGTATTACATCTGTCTTGTAGCAGTGTAGTGTGAATGTGCTACATGACTAAACCATGCAGAATGTTCTTCCATAACCTGTTGCCATGCAATCCAGCCATACTGTGCAAATAGAATTACTGGTGTTCCTAATGACAGAAGGCTTGAAAAGATGAGGCCACATGTTTCCCCTCTGGTGCAAAAGCATCTTAGTGCTCTAATTCTATTACAGTCATTCCAAAATGATTTTAGATGAGCTTCTCAGATATCTTTGTTGAAATTCAAGCCTCCAATGATATTGATAGACTACACTGCTAATTAAATAGTGCAGGATGATGCACACTGCAATGAACTTTAAAGGCTATATTAAATATAGACTATTGATATAATTGATATAAATATGTTTCAGTAAGATTAGCTGTGGTAAATGCTGTCCACATATATTCTTTGAAACAATACAGTAATATTATTTGGTACAAGAGTTCCCACTGGAAGTAATGCATTGTGTACATAATCAAATATGTTACATACATTCAACACAATGTATGTATACACTGTACACATTTACTGGTATTGTTTACCTGAATCACTGTTTACTTTTTTAATGTTTGTAAGAGTGTTACTGGAAGCCCATACTGGTTTTCAGTCTTAAAGCTACCTCAATTCTAGCCCTAAATCTTCGGTATATATTTGGCACACTTTCTTCTTCTTCTTCTTCTTACTTTATTTCTATAGCACATTTAAAACAAGCAAGTTGCCGCCAAAGTGCTGTACATT
>JBBIGB010000022.1:3621075-3632890 GCA_037577075.1 Alestopetersius hilgendorfi | reverse complement strand
GTACTTAAACTGTTTTATTCTACTTACTGTACAGAGTGTTCTAATTTTAACTTAACTATATTCTCCTCTAGTATACTTTAATTATGGGTAAACTGTACTATTTCCTTCTTAATATATTTCTAGTCTGAGTACATTTATTATATATTCAGGAATTTTTATTTTTATTCTGTATTATGTGCAGTGTGCAGTCGTGATGTGAACAATTTCCTCCGGGATAAATAAAGTTCTGATTCTGAAAACAATAAACTAATGCTATTATTGAACTTTGGTTAATTATCTGTGCCAAATTACGCCTTCACTTGTAGTAGTATCATTCCTACTAAATCATTGAGTATATTGGCATAGTAAACTAGAAGGGATATGCCAGAGTGTTGGAGTTGTTTTAATTGCCTGTGTGATTGCTCACTCTAGGACGTCCCTTAAGTAATGAGAATTGTAGTGAGACTGCCTTGTGCTTCCCTTGGATCCTGGACGTCCTTCACCTTCATGCCTTTGACTTCTTCAAAGTTATTGAGAGTTTTATCAAGGCAGATCCCACCCTAACGCATGATATGATTGAACACTTGGGTCGCTGCGAGCAACAGATCATGGAAAGCATTTCTTGGAAAGCAGTAAGTTACATTTATCCATGTATATGCACAATATGTGGGGAATGCAGTTTTTAAAGCAAATATTAAAACACTAAGTAGTTACAAAAGAAAAATATAAAATTTGAAATATAACACATTAACAATTTTATAATGATGTTCATGATATTCTATTCTCACTCACTCCCACTGCCCCTGTTACTGGTTACCATCTGTTTGTGCACTAAGCTGCTGGAATAGTAGTAGATGAGAGGGTTGAGGCAGCAGTTAGTGCTTGCTAGGGAGAGTACCACAGGATGCAGGATGGTAGTGACTTTAGCCAGGCTGCAGATGGGCAAGACACCCATGTGCGTGAGTGTGTAACCCAGCAGGTTGACATGGTAAGGAGCGAAGCAGAGCAGGAAAACCCCCAGCACCCAGAATATGACTGTGAGGGTCCGTTGATGGCGTACCTTCCTGCGATGGGCCAGCCTGCAGAGCACACGCAGAACACTGCAGTAACTGAAGAACAGCATTAGTGCAGGCAAGAAAAAAGCTGTCAGAACCAGGCCCAGGGCGATCAGGATGAAGGTGTGGTGTTGCTGTGAATTGGGATCCAATAGGCAAGTTTGGTGATTCAGAGAGGCTGCAGAAAGCAGAAATGGCAGAGACAGGCTGAGGGCCAGCACCAGTAACCAGATGCCTGTGCTTAGCAAACGGGCCATCCGTACTCGTCTCAGCCCTTGCCGTAGAGGGTGCACCACAGCAAAGTAGCGGTCCACTCCTATGCACACCAGAAAGAAGATGCCACCATATAGGCTGATGTACTTCAGTGTGAATGTCAGCTGACAGAAAGCTCTTCCAGGAGACCAGGTACCATTGTGGTACCTATTGTAGTAGTAATAGATCCTCAGTGGAAGCGACACAATGAAAAAAAGGTCTACAGCAGCCAGGTTGGCCATGTAAACTGTAGTGCTGGTCAGGTTATGTGGAATAAGCCACAGGCGGCGGAGCGCCATGACATTGCTGGCCAAGCCAAAGCTGAAGATGAGGCTGTAGGAGATCTGGTAGTAGATAAAACGGTAGCTAGTGTCCACCGAGCAGTTGAATGCCATCAATGTGTTTGTCTTGTTCATCAGATCCATGGCAGACTGCTGTATTTGGGTTGATGCTAAGAAACAGGAACGATGCTGTCATCTCCAAATCTGAATGACTAACCTGTGTGCAGTCAGAGAAACAGTGACAGCAAAAGATGGTCAAACCAATCATGCTAGTGTCATAGAAGTATCATGGCAAACATAATTAAGTTATTTCCCATCTGTTGACTTTCAATATTTGTGCAGTGCACGGGTGTAGGTGCCCTTTGCACAGCCACCTGTGATTATATTGATTGTCTTAATTGGGTGTGTGTGCTGCATTGCTAGTGAATACAGTGTTGTATGTCTTACTGACTTGCACAGCTTACTGAAGCCAAAAAGAATTCTTCCTTCCTGCTATAACTTCTTTTCCCTCTGCCCTGGTCTTGACATTTTCTAGTGAAGGATGAATTACTGCTTTTTAGATGCTGTTGCAATTCAGCTTGGAAAAGATTAATTAGTTTGCCATGTGTTTTAGAATACAGGGTTGTAATTCTGTCAAACTGGAAAATAAAATATTAACATCCTTTAACCAGTGTGTTATGTGCATCTGAATAAAAAAAATTAAATCAGCAGGTTATTTGTAGCTTAGTACTTTTATCCATTAAATCTACACTGATTCATTTTACGTTTTACGTTTATTGACTTCATACTTTAGTGTTTATTTAGTGTAGTGTACATTTAGGGTCAAGTTAAATCCTGTTTTTGGTTTACAGTAAAGATGCGATTCTTACTTTTGTCATTTTTAGTGTAGAGATTAGATTTTGTGTCTAATTTGTAGCTTTTTTTATGCAGAAGGGAAATGCTTTAAGCTTACTGCCATGTTGCATTTTACATCCGTTATTGTAACTTCAGCACAACCTAGATTCAGCCTGTTGGTATTCACTCTATCCAGGGTTTCTTTTAGATTATCTGCAGTAATGTTATTGCTTGAGGCATAATTATGTAATACAAAGAATATCACCACAGAGATAGACATGACAAAGCTAATTACTGTAATTGTTTTAATTAGCAGCTCATTTTTATTGCACTTTCTGTACTGACATTGTCATTAGAATTATTGCTGATCATTAACTTGTAACATTACACATGGAAGTATGGAATCTAAAAGAGCATATATGTTATAGAGCTACTGTTACTCTCCATGCAAGACCGTCATCTGTTTTTTCCCAGCACTAGTAATGGGCGTTTTAATAATGGGGGTTTTAATAATGGGGGTTTTAAATGACTATTGAGATCTTGGCAAAAAGTCATGAACTTGTGTTCTGTTACAAAATGCAAAATATCAATGAATGTGACAGTGCGTATCATAATACAACCTTTAATTGTTTGAAAACTTTTCATTAATACAAAATCTGACCTTAAATATTTTCAATCACATTATACAAAATATAAAAACAGGGTTTTAAAAAAAAATACATTAGCTGAAAAACTGTTTCTCAAACTACCCAGATGACATTTTAATAGTGAGCTTTGGAAAGACAATGACTCATTTCTTCTTTTGATTAAGAATTTACCAGTAGTGCTTTTCTATATTTTTGACCATTAAACTATAAGCTATTATTTATGTACAGCATTGACATAGAAGTGGCACAATCAGGTTAAAAAAAAATACATTCTTTTATGCTTTGCCCAGGTCTTAATTATTAACTTAGTAAATTAAGTAAAATTACCACCAGGAGTACATGCGTACTCTTTGTAACTCTAACCTGCATAAAGGGAAGTGTAACGCACCATTAGCTAAATAGGCTGACACTAGCACTGCAGGGAGTTGTTCTGCAGCAGCTTAAACTGTTCCCACTCGCAGTTGTACACTTAACAGAGAACTTCAATAAAATTTGCTTAATGTTGGATGCCTGTGTTCCTCCGCTGCATGTGTGATGACATCATCAAACGACTAGTTGGCTCAACTTTGACTTTGCTGACTGACTAGTCAGCTTGAAAAAAATTTTGTTAATATCCTAATATATATATATTTTTAATCCATCTTAATGTTAACTGTTATAGATGTTAATTTTAAGGACTTGCCTAACAGCACACTGAAACCAATTATGTGCCACTGTACACCAATTTAAAAAGTTGAGCACATACAAAATGTATATTGTTGCTGTATATTTGCATTAAAGTATGAAATAGTGCAAAAAGTAATATTGCATAAGAGTCGGTTACATTTCTGATAGCTTCAATCCACTAAGCCTGATAATACACTACTTAAATATGGGTAGGAATTATTCATTAAATGTAAATAAAATATATAAACATGTATAATTGCAGTAGTATTTGACCATATGCAAAGCTTAAAGGTTTTAAAAAGATTTTATAATTCAGTCTGTTGTCTTATAGTTCATAAAATTTGGTAGCTTTAGTGCGAACATTTTTCTCAGTAATTAATTTCTTAATTACAAAACATTCTTCAGCCAAATCTCATATGCACATAACTCAGTTAAAAGTATTTTTAAGCACCTTGCTTGTCCTCTCACTGGTTTGTAATGGTTTTAAAACACACTATTTGTGTTCAGTCAAAAACATTGTTCTTGCTTTTATATGAACACTTGCAGTGTAGCAGTGTAAACACTTTCATGTCAGCAAAATTGCAAAAAATAGAACACAACCATTTAACCCAGTCCTCTTGTTTCTGACACTTCAGTTCCTCATAACGTTGACTCCTTATAGATTAATTTTGGTCTCAGAGACTTGCTGAATAGAGTCTGTCTGGACCATTGCAGTTGTATACTGTTTTGGGCATCACAAGACTTCCGCTTGATGGAGTTTTGGAAGCAAAGTAGTAGATAATGGGGTCGAAACAGCAGTTGGTCACTTCAGTGCAAAAGGCTATGGGGTAAATGGTCTTGACTACTGTTTCCACTGTGCAGTTGTTGATGGTTTTACTCCGGACTAGAGTGTAAAAGACTAGAATTACATTGTATGGAACAAAGAAAAAGCAGAATTTGAGCAGGTGCACCACGATCATGCGCAAGATCTTGGTCTTGTTTAGCTGGCCTTCATTGTTGGTGGTGTTAGGTTTATGCAGAATCCTAACAATCATCATGGAGCAGAAAAAGTTTATCAGAAGTGGAATCACAAAGCCCACCATCTCCATGAACGCTACTACTTTAGATAACTTTAATTTCACTGCTGTATCTTTCAAAGCGTAATTTTTTTCTTTTGAAGCAGACGTTTTACTTTCATTATTTGATATGTCCAGCCGGAATGCTTTTGCAAAACTCCCGGACAGCACAAGGAGCCAGATTGCACAGCACACGATTTTTGCTTCTTTTTTTTTTTGTCCACAGTGACCTGGAGGCAAATGGGTAAGCAATGGCAAGAAACCGATCTGCACAGATACATGAGGAATAAGATGCTACAATACATGTTTGTGTAGAATAGCATAATTGTGATTTTACAGAGCATAGGTCCAAATGGCCAATCCTTGTTGATGAAATAGAAAATTCTGAAAGGGAGACTGAGGACAAAGAGTGTGTCAGATAAGGCAAGGTTTAGCATATATGTTGTCTCATTCCTTTGCTTAAGAGTGCAAGTGAATATACAAGGACTGATCTTCAACATGGTAGCTTTGTACATGGACAATACTGAAAACGGTGCAGTATAAGTGGTACTTGAAGCCCTCCATCTCGCAGGTCCCATCTGAGCTATTGTTTGACATCTTAACCTGGAAATAAATAGCCCCTTTTCTAAGGAGCAAATGTGAAATAGACGAATTGGTTAGTTTTGTGACTATTTAATGTCATTGTAAAAATGCAGAATTTGTGTCTGGTATTTAGCTTCAAAAATGCAGAATTAATTCACAATTTCACTTATGTCTAAATAGGATTGCCAGCACTATAGTTTTAAAAGTACATTGTGGTCTTACAACAGTTTTGATAGATTGCTCTTGTGCTGGAAACTGCTAACTTGTGCATGTTCGTGACAAAGTGCATATGTGCACTCACCTTTTCCGGTATCTGAAAAGGTTTGGGGTTTTTTTGTGCTTCTTGTCCTTTTTGTAGCTCAGTATGCAGGAAATGACTGTTATTGGTTTAAGTGCCATTATAAAAGATTGATCTGTTTCCATGTAGTCTTCATGTGAAGTCTTTGTTCTTAAGAAGAGGAAGACTCTGTGGTCAGCTGAGCGGTCTTCCTTCTGTTAGTGGCTGTATTTGTGTGTATTTTTAATCCTCAGGTACATGGATGAGTTCCAATCTGTGGATCTTGCGGTCTACCTTCCAGTTTTTCTTTATAATCATACTGCAGTTCATACCCTGGCTCCGTCAGTGAGGAAGTAACACAGGCACAATGATAGTTGTTTTTTTTTTTGTTTGTTTGTTTTTTTAAGGGAGGAGCTGCATTATATGACCCTCCCTACTCTCTATCATACATCGCTCTTTTTTTTCTGTAGAGGTTATTGATGCTTTGTGGCTTGTCACATTTTTGTAGTACTACAGTTTTATATAACTGAAGTGTTTTCACTTTCCACTTCCTTTTGCATAATGTTCTCATTTAATCTTTTTAAAAATGAGTTTCTATATGAACTCTGAACTGAATATTCTTTTGCAAGTGTCTCTTGTGATTTAAGAGTAAACACTCTGAAACCACTTTACATGTTTTTGCCCACTGTGAGGGCTTTTTTATGATTAATGAAAGGTGTTATAGCTTCTTTAGTGTAACACATGAACATAGTCATGTGTTCAGAATGTACTCTATAAAGTTTGTTGGCCAACACATGATTGACAACGACTTGAACAATGCATAAAAGTGTCTTTTTACATTTGTCTATTTCCAGATTAAGCCATGTAAAATCAGAAAACTTTATTGATCCTAGAGAATAAAGCTTGTTATGACTGTCCAGACACAGTCAAAAACAATATAAATTCTAAATAAAAAATAGTTCCTAGTCCTAGAGTAAAAGGGTTTGGGTTTATTTTATTTTAAATTTAATACATTTATTTTTTACATTTACATATGTAATCAAATTGTACACTTGGCTTGTTTCTGTCCATCAGGCTTTGTGTTTCCATGTATTCACATAGTGTTGTGTTGGGACTAAAGGTTGCATTGTGACTGGCAACCATGATGCAAACGGTAGTTATTTAGCTTCACTTGAATAATATACAAAGTACAGCTGCGGTATTGTAAGAATATTAATGTGTACCTCTCAAGTGGATCATTAACCGCAAGTGCCTTATTTTTCCTTTGAGGGTTCTCCTCTGTTTGAGCTCCTGAGGCAGTCCCGTGAAGAGGGACCTGGTGAGCAAGCGGAGCCTCCAGCCACTCTGAACCAGCCCCTGCAGCACAACCACACTGCTGCAGATCTGTGAGTTCCTTAGTGGTCAGATTTTTTTTTTTTTTGAGAAAGCACCAGTCTTTGACAATAACAGTGTTTTGACATGTATGTCAAATTGTAGATGCTTGATTTTACTTATACTTAGTGCTTGCTTTATTAAAACTAGCTTAGGTCATTCATTTTTTGTACAGATATATTAAGAATCTTTTGAGGCAGAGGAAGAGATTTTTTTTAACCAGCCATCCGTATAGAATAAGCCATATATAACTGTAGTGTCACACTTTCAAAATGTCATTTGTTTTGTCCCAAAGACCCCTTTTAGGCATGGTTCAAAACAAAGTTGACAAGTTTTTCTAGGTGTGTATCTCACAGCATACTGAAATAATAGGAGTTAAAAAAAAAAACAGGACAGCAAAAAAAAAATCAAGAACACTTAACAGCTAACAAAGAAAAAATAAAACTGTAACAAAGTAACACTTTGCTGTATATCTTTTAGGTTCTATACTTGTGGGTGTCCTGATTCACTACTACTTACTGATATTAAAGTACAAACTCATTTAAGGGTGAAAGTAATGTACTTTTATTCCACGTGTTGTCAGTCCATTTAGAGAAATATTTTAAATTTTGTACTGGACTAGGGTTGTAAAAAAATCAATTCTAAAATGTAGTATCGAGTTTGAAACAGTTAGCACTGTATCGATACTTAAATGCCAGTTTCAGTGAACGTATATCATGTGACAAAAACGAGACGGGACACAACGTAAATGCTGGTAATGTGGTGATAACTATAACTAAATATATCATGTAATATTATTGACGAATAAGAACGAGACTAAAATGTGGTTTACAAAATAAAATCTATACTAAAATGTCTTCATTTTTGTTGACTGTACGATAGGGAGGTGAGGAAAAATAGCATTGGGACACTCAACCTTAAAGTTGAACGGCGTTGTGTCCCAATAGTTTTGTTCACTGATAGGCACTGTGAATTAGTTTTCTATCTACAATGGACAAAAGTATTGAGATGCAGGACCAATATAGTGCCAGGAAGAGAGAAGTGACAGCATTTTGATAAGCAGCCGTTCCCATATCCATACAAAAGCTGATCCTAAATTGTTCTGATTAGGTTCTGTAGACTATTTGTTCAGGAATAAAAAAGTTCAGGCCAACACACTGAAGGTGACCTTCCCTCATTGATCTCTATGGAGGGGAAAAAGCGTTGTGCGCCTTTTAAATTCACTGTCAAGTTCTGAGTCGGATAATAATAATAATAATAATGCATTTAATTTGTATAGCACTTTTTGAAATACCCAAAGATGCTGTTCAGTATGGATTAGACAAAATGGAGCATTTTGTTTGTCAACTCAAACCTAGCAATGCAAAATCTTACCGGGACCCTCAACTCTCCTCCGCAGAAGACCGGTGTAACGGCCCCTAGTACACTTTAATTTGTTTTATTAAAAAGTTCATGTTTGTTTTTTCTCCCCCTATAGTATCAAATAGTATTGAGTACCATCCTTACTATCAAGTTTGAAATTTCAGCCTTGTGACAAGCCTAACTGGGACTATAAGTGTTTTGTACATAAACAATAATGGAAGTCAGTCACCTGGAATATTTTCAATTAATATCCTGCTTCATTGTTTACATCTACATCCAGTTACATTTACAGCATTTGGTTGATACTCTTATCCAGATCTTTCTTATTTCAAGCTTTTAATCGTGTTATAGAGGTAGGCGTTTTAATGGATATTAAACCCCAGTTTCCCAACTCTGGATTTAGATATCTTCTAAAATACAAGTCATACTCATCTATGGTTCATGATGATGATAATAAGCCACAGTTTTTAACTTTCTTGCTATATACCTTCAATATGAGATATATCATTAATGTTGCTACATAACAAGCAATACTGTTGAACAGAAAGCAGTCTGGTACTAAGATTGCCACCAACTTGGGCTACAATATCATTTAAAATTTTTAAACCATTTTAAATGATCAATTTTAAACCTTTAAATTATAAATCAGGACTTTCGACATTTATAGTCTTTTTTTTCTTTCATTTATTCACTTACGTTATGGAAATTTTGATGGAACAGGAAGGAACATCCTTCCTGGAAGAACTAATCCTCAAGGAGAGTCCTTTAGATAAATCAGTTGGGGCACATTTAAACTTTATTGCATTTAAGTTATGACTTACTTTAAAAGACTGTTTAAAAGCAACCCATGTTAAAAAAAAAAAAAGGGGACTGCCGAAGACACATGGCCTTTTTGCCATTAAATGTCAGCTTTTCTTCTTCCATTTGCATTTATACAGCTCTTTTCTTTGCATTAATTTTCTACTTGTTCTGAAATTTCAATGACCAATAATCCCATGCAGTTTACAAAGCAATTTGCTTAGTCAGTATATAAACTTTGTTAAAGATTTTGTATAAATTTCCCCAACCTATGCCTCATCTCCAAGATCTCTAAGCAGCTGAGTTATGTCCCGTCTGTAATTTTCTCATGCTTTTACATGAGCTGATTATCCTGAACATTGGTGTATTCCCTTTCCCCAAGGAGATGTTCATTTGCTAGACATCTGTTCTTACCACCCTTTTTTCTGTCAGGTACTTGTCCCCATTGCGACCCAGTCGTCGAGTTGGAGTAGCAGAAGCAGATACTACAACTGTTCTGTTGACCCAGCCTTCAGCCCCTGGCACCAGACAGCACCGCTCCAACTCTCTGAGCCTTTTCTACAAGACGTGTATGGCATCCCTGATTTTTACTTTCGACAGAAGTGTCTTTATGGTTCAAATTCATCTTTCAGCACTGCAGTGCTTTTGTAACTAGTTTTTAAAAGACTTGAAACTGAGACATGAGACATGAGATAAGCACCAAGTATCATAATGGAAGTACATGTTTGGGGATATGGATATCAGTTAACAGTCACACATGGACCTTGGTGCAAAATGTAGGCTATGGGTCCATTGTCTTGACTTCAGCAAGAATTCAGTATCACTATACCAGCCAAGTAAGTGATCTTAGCTCCCCAGTTGTCCATAACAATAATTGTGTGAAAGCAGTAGGGTGGGAGGTTCTCATCACAGTTTTACTTAATCTTACTTATTCAGTGGTACTGTTATTTCTTTTGTGTGTAGTATATAGGATGGCATATCTACGGCTCAAAATGCTTTTCTCTCACCTACTGACCTCTCATCCTGAGCTGGAGCACATCATATGGACTCTGCTTCAGCACACACTTCAGAACGAGTATGAGCTGATGAAGGATAGACACCTAGACCAGGTATTACTTTCACATCCCTTAACTCCTGCAAGGTAACATGAATTGCAGCTCGTTTATTTAAACATTGCGCATACAATGCACATTTTGCATATAATGTGCCTACATCTTTTTATTTAAATTGTGGCTGAAGACTAAAATACAGGACTATGCATTGAAATGTTTGACATATTGACCTAGATTGACCTTTCACCACCTGTAATTAAGTTTCTTCCTTGATTTTAGCTCATGATGTCAGCCATGTATGCCATATGCAAGGTAAAGAATGTAGATTTGCGCTTCAAGACAATTGTGACTGCATACAAAGAGCTTCCCAATACGAACCAGGAGGTGAGAGCCCAAAGAATAATGAATGTTTTTACTAATTGTATTCTTTACTAACTTTAATCATCTAAAGCCTACTGTGTGAAAAATTTAAATGTATTATGTCATGTTCTATTTTCTAGACCTTCAAGCGTGTGTTGATCAGGGAAGGACAGTATGACTCCATTATTGTCTTCTACAACTTGGTGTTTATGCAGAAGTTGAAGACTAATATTCTGCAGTACTCTTCTCCTCGGGTGAGATTTAACTCCAGTTTCTTCATGTACCATGGTGCCTCCTTGTGGCATGAAAGTTAATTGGAAACCTGTTGCTTTGCGAAGTCATATGTTGACAAGTGACCTGTATAAAGCTAAGAATATGTTTAGTTTAGCTGAAAATGGTACAATTCTTGTCTCCTAGCCACCTCCCCTGTCTCCTATACCACATATCCCCCGGAGTCCATATAAGTACCCCAGCTCTCCCCTAAGAGTCCCTGGTGGAAATGTTTACATCTCCCCTTTGAAGAGCAGTCATCTGACTCCAGCAACCATGACTCCGCGAACCAGGTCAGATCACACATCTGTCCCAGAGCTGTGAACTTTTACTAATTATTTGTAAAATTTAGTGTTTCACTAACCAATGTCTTGTGAAGTAGTTTCAAAGGTTCATATTCTTTGCAAGTGCTCAATTTCATTTATGGAGGTGCTGCAACTGCCACACTTGAATGTCCCAGTAATTGTTTAAGCTAATAATTGATATACAGTAAATCCCTACTTCAACACAGATCAGCTGTTGTGGTTTCAGTCCATCGCAGATGTTTTCTAAAATTCGCTGTAATCCATTCACTAATGTAAAAACTGTAGATATCTTCCACTTATTTTGGGCTTTTTTCTTTTCTTTCTTTTTTTTTTTGTATCCGGGCCACATCCCTCGTATTAGTGCTGGGTTGCTAAGCACTGCGCCCAAACATAAACCCAGCTCTGTACTCAGAGGTGGTAGGTTTGAACGTGGCCTATCCAAAAACGTTATTTATTTCTGCTTGCTTCTGATTGGCTACTGTCTTTTGATGCAGCTGCATTCCAGATTTTCCCCTGTGGAGCGTCTCAAGTGCTCTCATGTTTTTCATTTTGTTGTTCTTATGGCCCTGCATTATTAAATTAATTTCTTACTCAGGGTGTCCGCGGGGTTTTAAAAAGTATTAAAAAGTGATAAATCAAAATTGCCAAATTTAAGGCCATTAAAAGTGT
>JBBIGB010000022.1:3580651-3600353 GCA_037577075.1 Alestopetersius hilgendorfi | reverse complement strand
CATCAGCCCATCCAAGCTGAGGCATCTCATATTTCTCAATGCCAACCTGCACTAAAGACTAAAGTGTTTTATTATATTTGTTAAGACTTTTCCCTTTATTTAGGTTATTTTACTTGTTTGCTGTGGTTGTGTTCAATTGTTCAATTAAAGTTTTATTACAATTTTAAATAATAGTAACTGTGTATTTTTTTATGAACAATAAGGAATTACAATTGATAAATTGGGCTAAAATAGAAGGCTCTGAGTGATAATAAATAAAGAGCCATTTGGGAGCTGTGAGAGCCGAACTTCCCATCACTACCAGCAAGAAGACTTTAGAGTCTGCGGTTTTTTGTGTATTATTGACGTCCCAATGTGATCACACCTCAGTCCAGTAGACGGCAGTAATGCACTAAAGCTTGCAAGCTGACATTAAAAAAAAGTACAGAAGAAGAACACCCCGGCCCGGAACCTTACGAGCACGTCGCGAGCATCTACCCGGACGATCAGGAAGGGACTCCGGCGGGCTTTTCGATAGTTGTTTGTGTTGTTTTGTTTTGTTTTTTGGGGGATTGGGTGTGTTTTAAAACTTCGATTTAGACTTTTAAACGAACCAAACCTGGGTTTGTAATTAACGTGTATGGTTCAGTGTGATGATTTAACTCGTAACTATTCAGTGAACAGACCGAGAATGCTTCCGTGTAAAAGGTGCGGTTTTAGAGACACGGTCTGTTTCGGCCACTGAAGAAAGGCTTAAACCCGTAGATGCGTGTGGATGTAATGAGTAGTCCAGCACCAAAGAAGGTTTATCTGGGACAGCATCCCATCATAAAAAAGACTGGGTAAGAAAAGCAAACTCTGCTGATTCGTTAATAACTAACCTGAATTCAATCTACTGGTAATTACAGACTTGGCTTCTTCAATGTCCACCTAAAACTGATTCTTATTACAGTATTGGCTTTGTTTATAAAACTTCTGTAATTCATAGTAATACAGCTTTTATTAAAAGTGATTTTCAGTGTATTCTGCATATTCAATAGGTCACCATGCAATGAAAGACTGTTACTGTTGTCATTTTTAAAATGTTTGTTTATGCCCAGGCCTGTTTCTAATAACTTGTCTGCACATGAGAAACCTACACCAAGACTGACAAGGCGCCTTCATCGGGCGCAGCCATGTGATTTTGAAGTGCAAAAAAAAGAAAGCTGTGACAGAGCTTTTAATGAGGTAACGCATTTATATTAAAGAAGACAATCTGTTACATTTCCTTACTGTGGCCCTGAACTGACAAAATCTCTTCAAATTTTAGGAAAGGGATAAGCAGCAGATGCTCATTGATTCAGCTTTTGCAAAGGATAAGAAGAATTTACAAGATTCGGATGTGTCTGTGCGTGTGACCAAAGAAATACACACTCATCAAAGTTCTGTGCACGCCAAACAGACAGAATCAGAATCTCTTTGGCCAGAGAATAGAGGACAACTACCTGAAGTTAGTGAAAATGGTCATAAGATACCAAAGATGCGAAGTGCGGACAATATCCGGCCCTCAAGTCCAGGACCAGCGATACCCCCGCAAGAGAGGGGCAGAGAAGATGTGCATGGAAAAAAAGAAAATGACTGGAAAGACCTGGCGCAGAGGTTGCTATTCAGTGAAACAAAATGCAGCGGCACAGGAAGGCTCATACGTGACTTTGAGTCGAAACATACAAAATTCGAGCTGGATCCAGAAAACCATTCACATCAAAAGGCAGCTGCTTACATGAAACAAGGCCTTGTTGCTTCAAATGACAGACCAATGGTAAAATCCAGAGGAGAGCAATCTTTAGTCAGCCCTAATGGCTCTATCAATATCACAAAGGATTTCATTTTATTTAATCCAGCACATGTGGCTGCTGCCAAAGAAAGGTTGGGTTTGCTGAAACAGTCTGTTCCAAACTTGTCCATATCTGTTCTCACTCCTCCTCCTGGTCTGGAGCTGAGCTTGCTAGGTGGCTCACAGGTCAACACAAGTAAGGTTCTACACAACATTTTAATAAAATGTATATGTGAATAGTTGGGACGGGAATATCTTGATTTTTAGGTATGGGCTATTTGGTCAAAATATAATTATTACTCCACAGTATAAATACAAAATAATCTGCAGTACTTTTTTCATTTGGAACTTAGAACAAAAACACATTGTGCTACATAAAAAAAATACAGTACAATGAGTACAATTTTTTTGATCCAACATTACACACACTGCAGTGTAATTATGCTCTCTTTCTCATGATGCATGCAGCTGGCAAGTGTTCTTTAAGTGCATTGAATAAAGATTAGTTAAACAAGATTTTATTATTTTAAGTCTGTTATACATTTCAAATGGTCAGTAAATGTTGGACACAGTGTAAGCAGCAGCTTTAATTTTGTAAAGATGTAAATGACATTTATGGTGACAGCATAATTGATCACAACAGTAAATATTCACATTGCTGATTATATGTAGTTAACACAAAATTGAATTACTTATATTTTTTTTATCCTTTAGTCTAATTATAAACAATACAGTGTGTGATTTTCATTTGATATGTTTTTTTATATTTTCAGTAAAAAAAAAACATTCACAAATCCATGTAAAATTGCACCAAAGAATCGGTTGCATTATTCAATGCTGAACATGCATAATTACAAAAAGAAAAATAAACTAAAGATGAGTGGTAGAAGGATTAAGGGAGTGATAACTGAGGGGTTTGAGAAAATGATGTAAAAATCTCACATGAAATGATGTCACTCTGTGGTAGAATCTAACTTTCTTTTTTTCCAAAACAGCACATAGCATCCACATGGCAGTTCCTGCTGATCAGTCAGACAAGCTGTTACTGGCGAGCTGGGGTCTACCCAGACCTGTGCTGAAAAAGTACCAGAGTTTGGGTGTTAAGCAGATGTTTGAATGGCAGGCGGAGTGCCTCACCTTGGGTAAAGTGCTGCAGGGCAAGAATCTGGTGTACTCAGGTATAATAACCTTTTTTCTGTGGCAGCTAATTTTAACAGTGCAATATGCATTCACAAGCTCTCATGTAATGTTTAAGGTTTATATTGGATGTACTGGGTCCTCCGCTATTGTAAATATGGTACTACACATGCATCTGAAGAGTTTTATACTAGTAAAAATAGATTGAATAATAAAAAAAGACATATATGGTGTACATATACATATGTAGTGTTCATGCACTGTTGAGTGTTTTTAACTGTTTGTGGTAGTGTGTGACATTTGATACTGATTTTAAAATAATTTCTTGTGACAACCTTACAATAGAGTATTAGAAAAACATCTAACTATCATTGCATATAGTGTGCAGTAAGTTAAATAGGTAGATGCTTTTTATCTGTGTATTTGACATCTATCCAATATCTACACATAAATTAGGGAGTATGAACACTATGGAGGATACATGGCTCTAATAAAACCTTGCGTTACTTTTATAATTGCTCTGCCTCCTTCTTATGTAACCTTACACTTAATTCTCAACAGCAGCCTATTATTCATGAATTTATAATAGGCATTTCACTTGACTTATGTACTTGTTTTTACATGTATTTGTAAATTTCCCCCATCTTAGCTCCAACCAGTGCTGGGAAAACACTGGTATCAGAGTTATTGATTTTAAAAAGAGTCTTGGAAACTAGACGCAAAGCCATATTTATTCTTCCTTTCGTATCTGTGGCAAGAGAAAAAATGTTTTATCTGCAGGTAGGTTTGCGTCATTATGACAATATACATGTAAAATATACACATTTCATTTTGTATTTAAGTGACAGATATGTTCTTTTACTGTGTAGTTTTCTTTAATTATTATTATTATTTATAAGAAACCACCATATAAACAGATCTGCACTGTCACTGATACAATTAACAAACTGAAATCTCTGGAGCTGTTAAGTTATTATAATTTGGACACATGCTTCTTCTAGAATGTGTTTCAAGAGGCAGGTGTCCGAGTCGAAGGATATATGGGGAGCACGTCAGCAGCCGGTGGATTCTCTGCATTGGATGTGGCTGTATGTACAATAGAGAAAGCCAATGGACTCATCAACAGGCTTATTGAAGAGGACAAAATGGGTTTGCTAGGTACTATAACTGTAAAAGTGTTCATATGCTTACTAAAATGCAGTGTAATGCCTATGCACTCAACTTCTTATGTCTCTAGGGATTGTTGTAGTAGATGAGCTACACATGCTGGGGGACTCTGGTCGTGGATATTTATTGGAACTCTTGCTAACCAAGATTCAGTACATTGCAAAAAAAACATATGAGAAGTAAGTTGATGTGTCACATTCCAAAGCAACTTTTTTCCAGCCTTTCTTCATTGAGATATTCCTAAATGGTTCAGTAGTTCCAAAAAAGTTGCTGCTTTCTCTTTGTAGGTGCACTGATAAGACGTCTACTGAAGATGTTCAGATTGTGGGAATGAGTGCCACATTACCAAACTTGGACCTCCTTGCCCGCTGGCTGAGTGCAGAACACTACCATACGGACTTTCGCCCTGTGCCCCTAAAAGAGTGGGTCAAGATTGGCAATAACATATATGATTGTGCTATGAATCTTATTAGGCCATTCACACCTGTTCTCCCTGTAAAGGTGAGATGTTAGTACAGCACTAAAAGCTTCACGTTCTCACATTAACAGCTCTTTGCTGATTAAACAACAGTTAGAGAAGACTGTAATTGTTGTTCTGTCTTCAGGGTGATGATGATCACATAGTGAGCCTCTGCTTTGAGACTGTGCAGGCGGGTCACTCTGCACTTCTCTTCTGTCCCTCAAAGAACTGGTGTGAAAAACTTGCAGACAGTATTGGCAGAGAGTTTTACAACCTTCATCACCAAGGTTTGTTATCTGATGGTCATTACATGAACAAAATACAGAGAGGTAAATCATACAAAAGAATGGACCTGAAATTTAAAATACAATGTGCACACACACACCCTGTAGTTCCAAGTAAGCACTGATTCTATTATGCCATTTGGATAGTGTTGGTGAAAACATTATTCTATTTGCAGAGAAGCAGTCAACCACTGGACTTCAGTCTGTGTCATTAAACCAAGAAGGTCTTCAGGATGTTGTGGCTCAGTTAAAACGTTCGCCTGCAGGCCTTGATCAAGTGCTCCAGCGCACTGTTCCTTGGGGAGTGGCATTTCACCATGCAGGTAAATAGTGTTTATCATAATCTGAATGAAGACAATTTTGCCAACATTTGCTATCCCAAAAAAATCCAAAAAGAGATCAAGAAAATGTTGATAAGCTTTCATGAATTAGTTTATAAATATTTATGATTGTATTGTTCATAAATAGTGAAAGTATACACGCAGTGGTGCTTGAAAGGCCTGAAACATCAGATTTTCACAGAGAAGAGAGCCCAGTTAAATAAATGAGACAAAAAATTTCACTTGGTCATTTATTTATTGAGGAAAATATTTAATATTACATCTGTCAATGGCAGAAGTATTTGAATATTTATTTTAGTATACAGTATAGTGTTAAATAGGGTAAAACTAAACATTTTGAGGAAATTTGTTTTTTGGGGGGAATATTAGTCCATTCTTCCTTACAGAACAGATTCAGCTCTGGGATGTTGGTGGGTTTCCTTTTATGAACTGCTTGCTTCTGGTCCTTCCTCAACATCTCAATTAGATTAAGGTTAGGATTACAACTAGGCCATTTCAAAACATTAACTTTATTGTTCCTTAAACCCTCTTTGACACAAGGACTTGTGTGCTTATAACCGTTGTCTTGCTGCATGACCCACTTTCTCTTGAGATTTAGTTCCTGATGTTTTCCTTTAGTATTTGCTGCTATAAATCTGAATTCATTATGGCAAGCTGTCCTGGCCAAGCTGCAGCAAAACAGGCCCAAATCATGATACTACCGCCACCATGTTTCACAGATGGAATAAGGTTCTTATGCTGGAATTCAGTGATTTCCTTTCTCCAAACAAAACGCATATCATTCAAACCAAAAAGTTCTATTTTGGTCTCATGTGTCCACCAGACATTCGTCCAACAGCCTTCTGGCTTGTCCATGTGACCTTTAGCAAACTGTAGACAAGCAGCAGTGTTCTTTTTGGAGATCAGGGGCTTTCTCATTGCAGCCCTGCCATGAACACCACTGTTGTTCAGTGCTCTCCTGATGGTGGACTCGAACATTAACACTAGCCAATACGAGAGAGGCTTTCAGACGCTTAGTGGTTACCCTGGGGTTCTTTGTGACCTGGCCGACTATTACACGCCTTGTTCTTGCAGTGATCTTAGTTGGTTGACCACTCCTGGGAAGGTACACAATAATTGGTGAAGTCCGAACACTTTAGAGATGGTTTTGTAACCAGGTTGATGAGCATCAACAACTCTTTTCTGAGGCCCTCAGTAATCTCCTTTGTTCAAGCCATAATACACTTCCACAAACATGTATAAACACTGATTGATCTATGTTCTAATAACACAGGGTGCCCACTCAAACCTGATTGTAAACATCCCATTGATTGAAAACACCTGGCTCTAATTTCACATTCAATAAATAAATGGCCAAGTGAAAAATGTTGTCATATATTTAACTGGATTCTTTTTATCTACTTTGAGGACTTGTGTGAAAATCTGATAATGCTGCAGGTCATATTCATGCAGAACCGTAGACAATTCTAAAGGGTTTACACACTTTCATGCACCACTGTAATTATTAGTACCTGCATGTAAATCTCTTTTTTGCATAGTCATTACAGAATGTACTTTGTTGGTTCAGGTTTGACATTCGATGAGCGGGACATTCTGGAAGGTGCTTATCGTCAGGGCTATATCAGGGTCCTGGTTGCTACATCCACTTTGTCCTCTGGAGTAAATCTGCCTGCCCGCCGTGTTATTATCAGAACTCCAGTGTTTAATGGACGTCTGCTGGACATACTGACCTACAAACAGATGGTGGGACGAGCAGGTCGTAAAGGGGTGGACACTGTTGGTAAGTATTGCTTTTGTAAAATCACAATATTTACAAACTATAGAACATAAGAACTACATCTAAAGATTTCCATGTTTACTGGTAAAACACAAATCATGAAGGGCTTCATTATCATTTGATGATCTCAGTCAGGTGTTTTCAAACAAAGAATACTTGGAAACAGTTCAGTGATGTAGGTCTCTCTCTGTCTCCCGCCCTCTTTCACTTTATTTGCCATCTGTCTAATATCTACCCATAAATTAGGGAGTATGAACACTATGGAGGTTATAGATGCCTCCTTATGTAATATACAGGTATACAGCTGAACAAAATGTTGTTCAGTACAGGCCAAGGTCCATAAAACAGAGCAGTCAAACAACCAAATATGAGTAGAAAAACAGACAACAGTAATATCCACTGCATTTACACCTTCAATTGATAGCAATGCCCATCTACACACATTCACAACAAACAGTGCAACTATGCTCACAATGGATGAGTGTAATTGTGTAATGTCCACGAAAACTGTAAGGTGCAAGAAGTAATAGAAGTAATACATTGTACAACAGTTTACAAAACAATAAAAAAGCAGCAGTGCGCAGTCATTATCTGATACCAGTGTTAAGTTACAATGGAGCTTATACTACAATGGGTCCTAATATGGCAGAACCATCTGCCTAATGGCAAAAGGAAAAAAGACTATGTGAAGGATGAAGGATTGTCCAGACACAATCATGTCTGGAGGATGTCCTTGAGGGGGGTGGGGAGACCCTGAAATGATTATGAATGTTAAAATGATTGTGCTGATGTGCCTGATGCTGGTCAGGGCTTTGTCAATGTGTCTTCTGCTTGTTGTCGCAGGTGAGAGTGTTCTGGTCTGTAAGGACACTGAGCACATGAAGGGTGAGAGTCTGATCAAGGGCTCCTTAAAGCCCATTAGCAGCTGCTTGGTGAAACGGGAGGGAGAGGGAGTCACTACCAGCATGCTCAGAGCCATCCTAGAGGTATATAAGCACTGTTTTGCCTTCAAATATAACCATCCAAATGCAAATGTTTTAACGGCCAAACTCTTATCTTGTCCAATGGAAGATCATAGTTAGTGGAGTTGCCAGCACACCAGTGGAGGTGAAGACATATGCATCTTGCACTTTACTAGCAGCCAGCATGGGATCTGAGCAGCTAGGTCAAGGTGGTGAACAGCCAAATGTTGACTGCAGTCATGGGGCTATCGAGGCCTGCATGGATTGGCTGATAGACAATGAGTTCATTCATAATCAAAAGGAAGGCGATGGTGAGGACACCTACATTACAGCAAATATCATTCACTCATTACGTGGATAATATGTGAAGACTGCGTAACGGTGCTGTTATCTTGTAGTGGAGAGGTACTGCCCAACCCATCTGGGTTCTGCCACTCTGTCCTCATCTCTGTCACCCCCAGAGGCACTTGGAATTTTTGCTGACCTTCAAAGAGCAATGAAAGGATTTGTGCTGGAAAATGATCTCCACATTCTTTATCAGGTGGCTAAATCTGTCCTTCTATATCTGATTGCCCAGTTTAAGATAAATTAAATCTGATAATCTGATTTGTTTGTGATCTGTTGAATATTCATTTTTAGATAACACCAGTATATGTTGACTGGACAACAATAGATTGGTACCAGTTCTTTTGTCTGTGGGAGCAACTGCCTTCTGCAATGAAACGGGTTGCAGAGATGGTGGGGATCCAGGAGAGCTTTCTGGCACGTGCAGTCAGTGGAAAATTAATTGCCAAAACCGAAAAGCAGCACAGACAGATGGCCATTCACAAGCGGTAATTTTTTGCTAAACTTGAAGCCAGAATTTTCAGTTAAACCTTTGACTTAAGACTCTACTGTTATTTCAAGATAAAGAATCTTCCCTTTGTCTTATGGAAATGTAGGAACCCTTTAGTATTGCCTATTATCAAAGCTTGTACAGAAATCCTTGCTTCACTGTTAGAATGACGAACAGCCAAGGTCAAAATTCAGTGAGTGTGCTGAGTTGAATTTCTAAAACAAATATTGCACAATAATGTCTTTTTATGATGTCTTTGTAGTTTTTTCACAACCCTTGTGCTGTTTGATCTGGTCAGTGAAGAACCTCTTGCAGTAGTTGCAAAGAAGTATGGCTGCAGCCGGGGACAGCTGCAGTCACTTCAACAGTCTGCCTCAACCTATGCAGGTTTTCTTGGCTCTTTACCTTTTTTGTGTACAACTTTGCATCGGTAATACAATGCTATTTTCCCAAGCAGATTTAATGTTTTAACAGGCTGTTTTGAACTACAGGTATGGTTACAGTGTTCTGTAAGCAGCTTGGATGGTACAATCTTGAGCTGTTATTGTCCCAGTTCCAGAGTCGACTGAGTTTTGGAGTACAGAGGGAGCTATGTGATTTGGTGCGTATCTCATTGCTAAATGCACAGAGAGCACGAGCACTCCATAGTGCAGGGTTTGTGACGGTGGCAGAGGTGGCAAGAGGCAAAATTACTGATGTGGAAAAGGCCCTGAGGAAAGCCACCCCTTTCAAAAGGTATGGGCTGTAGTCATTTTTGCAGTTTAGCCTTTTTTTAACTTTTGAGTGCATGTTATACTTTAAACAGTTAATCTTTATATTTGAAAACGGTTTCTTCAACTGTATGATTTATACCTTGTAATTGTAGTTCTAGGCAGGCCGTAGATGAGAGTGAAGAGGACGCCCAGGAACGCAGGAGCATGCGCTGTATCTGGGTGAGTGGCAAGAAAGCCTTGACAGAGAATGAAGCAGCACAGCAGATAGTGTTAGAGGCCAGGCTGCTCCTCCAGCAGGACTTGGCTCTTCTTGGAGTGGATTGGAACCCCAGTTCGCTCTCACCAGAAGCCAGAACATGTTCTTCGGACAACTCCTTAAATATGTCCCAGGGTTCTAGATTACAGACTGTAGATCCACAAAACGAAGGCTTATCTGAAGAAAATGACACCAATGTTGATAGTGCACAGAGACTGAGAAAGAACATGAATGGACAACAGTTATCATCCAATGAACATTCTGGGTCTGAAAACCCCAATTACTGTCCTACAAGCACAAAGGCTTCCTCTGTAGAGCCTCTGGAAAGCCCTATGGACACAGACATAACTGATCAGACTAAGAAAGCTGATATGCATAATTTTCATGTTACGTATACCTGCTCAGAATACACTGACCAGCAATCTGTGGCATTACATAAAGTGCTGAAATCCATAAAAGCCTTTCATGATGGCCATGAAACTACTAAGCTGTCATCAGCCTTTCTGGAAAAAACTTCTGAGAAGGGCTGTGGATGTGATTCTAATGTACAAAATGTGTCTGCATCTCACAATGACCATCATACTATAAGTCCTCTCTCTAAACGTAGAAGAATGGAAGATAAGATGAAGATTGAGGCAACTGCACTTCAGACGTCAGAAGCTCAATTTGAAAAGCACTTTGAGCCAGCTGTGTGTGTGACGTCATTTCCTCCATTTCATCTCGGGGAAACCCCGGTGTTAACAGATCACAATAGTTTCCCATCAAGTGATAGCAAAAAATGTACAGTGAAATTAAAACATTTAGATCAAAATGTAGCTCTCAACAGGATGATACTTTGTGAAACGGAAACCAAAAAGGGGAATTACAAAGATACAGAATGTTACAGGAAAATGAATGATGAAAATGTGATGTCAGCACAAGATGAATGTCAAAAAACTTCACTGGAATTTTTGTTGAACTCAGAGGTAAAATCTAGAGTTTCAACTGATGTCATACTGAATTCAGAGAAAAAATGTGGCTCTCCCGGCTTGTACATAGGTGAATTAGAGGAATTTGGTGATAGTTTTCAGCTTGACACACAGACTGAAAGAATATTGCTAGAGGAAGACAAGCTGCCTAGTAATAACTGCAATTCAGATGTTATTTGTGCAGTCACGGTGACTAATAAGCATGCTGCCACACAAGATCAGAAGAGTATATATAACCAAAGCTCACAACCTGAAAATAAGAAAAATGTACCACACAGCAGACATGAAGATGAAAGTAGCAAGAAAGATGAGGGCATATCATGCCTTTCCTGCAATGTTCCAAATGAGAAACATCTGCCATCATGTGAAGCCAAACTTAAGTATAACATTTCACTGACAGACAGCCAAATGGAGAACATTCTTAATTTCACCAACCAAGTGCCGGAGGGAGAATCTTGTGAAATGAAGTTACATCCGGATGCATCTCAAGCCCAAATGGTCAGCTCTGACCAGGTAACAAATGAGGGACCTGTAAATGTTATTGAAAATAGTCCTAATATGAGTAGCAGTTTTCTATTTGATAGTCTGTATGACAGCTCTATCTTGGATGCCATGGAGGAAGAGGCCAGAAAACATAAAGAGGCAGAGGGAGACAAAGCTGTGGACACCAGGGCATATGTTCCAACCACTAGATTAAGTACAGGTAGAGGAGATTATGAAGAATATCATGAGGCAGTACAGTGGGGTGAGTCGTCCTTCAACCTTTCAGAATGGGGAGACTCGCTACTTGTTGGAGAGCACTATCTGGATAAACTTGGCAATGGTTTAAAAGTCTGCGTTGGACCCATGAGAGAATCAGAAAAGCTGTGTTATACAGATGACATTGTGTCCGAATTACAGGAGTCAGAAAGCAATGCACCTCGCTCAGAAACTGTCGCTGATTTCAGCCCAAGAATGCAAGACATTTTTGATAAATGGGCTGATCACTTTCCAGTCCTCAATGAACCTCTGGGACCACTTAACAAAAATGTAACAGCTCATGTGGCCTTAGCTGAAGAGCAGCAGGTTAACGATTCAAAAACCAGTAGACATTTTGAGCCTTCACATGTAAGTCCAAGAAGGCTGAAATCAGATTTCCTTGTAGCCAAACCAAATGCAGTGAGCCATGACCTTATTCCCCCTACCCCTGTTTTGGAGCCTGTCACACCCAGGGTCAAAATGACAACTTCCGCTGTGCAGTCACCTATAAATCCCAGAGGTGATCTGGAGGCAGAATTGAATTCCTTTGCAAGTTCTGGTCCCAAATATAATCAGCAACCTTGTTTGAAGCTGAAGGCTACAACACAGTTGGACACATCTCTTACCGAAGAGGGCTTTTCACACCTTACACAGGCTGACACTCCTTCTGCCACTAACCGAAGCAGTCCTGAATCTTTCTCTATTATTGATGTAGCAAGCGATGAAAGGCTTTTTGAAACATTTGTAAAGGAATGGAAAACCAAGAAGAAATTTTCTTTTTCTGTTGCTTGTGAGAAGAAACATGGTACAGTGCAGACAGAATCTGCCAAAGGAACCAAATTCAGGAAAGGTAAGTCTTGTATTTTGATCATTATTTGAATATTTTAATTGTTTATGTATATGGAAAGTATATTTACAAGTTATTTAGTTATTTAATGTTTTCTCTTCTGGGCTTAAAGCAATTACCCCAATGACGAACAAAATAAAAGATGGGTTTGTTGTGAAAGAACATGGGAATCTGGTCGTCACTGGCATATCTGTATGTTGGGGAGAGAAGGATGCATATTATTTATCACTACAAGAGGAACTAACAGACACTGGTACTGAACCTAACCTTTATTTTAGATGCATTTTTAGTGAATAAAAAGTGTTAAACTTAAATGGTATTAAACTGAATTTAAACCACCAAATTTGGTATTGCCTGGCAGCTTTAAGTGCAAGCTTGGCACCACCACCACTTGATGAAAATCTGGCAGTAGAAGAGAGACTGGAGAAAATTCAAGCATGTCTGACCAGGTCATCTTCAGGTGCTGATGGAGTCATAATGGCTTATGACTTCATTAACGTATACAAGACACTACTTGTTGCATGTGGACTTTCAATGAGAGGCACATTTGAGGATCCCAAAGTGAGAAAAACACCCATTGCAATTCCTTTGACTGTCCCGTTGATATCTGGAATATATTTAGGATTGGGTAATGTATCAAAACATGACAAACTGTATTGTGAATTTTAGGTTGCTTGTTGGCTTCTGGATCCAGGTTCCAAGGAGCGCACACTTCACAATATGGTGACAAACTTTGCTCCTCAGGACCTCCTGTTATTGGATGAAATTAGCTCTGGACAGGGTGTGGAAAGCCTTGGGATCTATGGAGACTCTAGTCAGCCTGGACGTTACAGAGCAGCCATCGAGTCTGTTCTTGTTTTCAGGGTCATGGAACAACTCCATGTCCTCCTTGATAAAGATGGTTACACAGGTGCCAAAGTTTTTTTTTTTCCATCAAATGAACCGGAAGACTGTTAATGGTTCTTGTTGCTTAATGTTCCCGTTTTGTTAGATGTATTCCAGAGAGTTGAGATGCCTGCTCAGTACTGTTTAGCTCTGTTGGAACTGAATGGTATCGGGTTTAGTGTTGCTGAATCTGAAGTTCAGAAGCATGTGATGCAAGCCAAGCTCAGTGACCTGGAATCACAGGCCTACCAGTTAGCTGGACACAGCTTCTCACTGACCAGCCCTGAGGATGTTTCTGAGGTCTGTGTCATTCTAGAAAACCCTAGAAAATGTTAAACTATTGTTTTTAAGTGGACTTTTTGAAAATGCAGAACATTTTTCAGGTACTCTTTCTTGAACTGAAGCTGCCTCCCAATGGTGATTTAAATTGCCTAAAGAATAAAAAGTCATTGGGCTACACCAGGAGAGCAGGAGTAGGGGCCCGCATAAAACTTTCCAGACAATTTAGCACAACCAAGGTATCACACTTAAATGCAACAAATGACTAATTTATTCTAATATTGATTCCAGTTATTTCTGGTTTAGCATTTTTATCAATTAAAAAATTTGTGACATTTTTACTTTAAATGTATTCAGGACACACTTGAAAAGCTCAAGCCATTTCATCAGTTACCAGGAATCATCCTAGAGTGGAGAAGGATAACAAATGCCCTGACAAAGGTGGTGTTTCCCCTGCAAAGACAAAAGACCTGGCACCCTAAACTGAAGATGGACAGAATTCACTCAGTTTCACAGTCCCATACAGCTACAGGTGCAACATGCAGAAAAATGCTTTACATTATTTTGATTTACATCAATTTTTTTTTACTAATTGTTTCCCTTATGTTCTTCACTAGGAAGGGTGAGTTTCACTGAACCTAATATTCAGAATGTACCAAAAGACTTTGAAATTCAGATGCCAACTCTCATTGGAGAAAGCCAACCCTCACAAAACAGCATAGCCAGTGTTTCCAGCAAGACACCGTAAGTCTCTGTATCCTTAATTATACATAAATTGCATAATTAAATGCAATATTGCCACTCTATTTGATAAACTTTTACTGTGTCTCACCCTATCGCATGTTTTAAAGGACTAGAACAATCCGAACAATTCATTCAAAAGCCCTGGCCAAAGATCCCGACAAAACCCCAGAAAAGGGGATGCCTTTTTCTGTCAGCATGAGGCATGCTTTTGTTCCTTTCTCAGGTGAGTTACTTTGCTATATTTTAATTGTTGCAGTAAAACGCTCAGAACCTTGATTTGGCAAACACTCATTTGTTTACTAGGAGGGTTAATTCTAGCTGCTGACTACTCTCAGCTGGAGCTCCGCATATTGGCTCACTTGTCTTGTGATAGACGACTTCTTCAAGTGCTCAACAGCGGGGAAGACGTTTTCAGAAGCATAGCTGCAGAGTGGAAGATGGTGGACCCTGCATCAGTTGATGATTGCACTAGACAACAGGCAAAACAGGTACATTTTGGCTATTTTATTCTTCCTCATAATTATATTGTTGTAGCAATCTGAAGTCTTGTGATTTTATTTCCACAGATTTGTTATGGAATAATTTATGGCATGGGAGCAAAGTCATTAGGGGAGCAAATGGGTATTGATGAAAACGATGCAGCCTGTTATATTGAAACCTTTAAATCCAGATACACAGGTAACTGACTAGTTATGAATTTGGGGGGAAAAAAAGATAAATTGGCCTTTTCATGAGTTATTTTACTTTTCTCAAAGGCATACAAGCATTTCTTCATAAAACGGTGAAGAACTGCAGCAAAAATGGCTTTGTAAAAACACTGCTGGGCAGGAAGAGGTTTTTACCTGGGATCAAGGATCCAAACATATACATCAAGTCACATGTAAGGTTCTTCATATGTTGTCTCCAGCATACATATAAATATTGGCAAATTTAATGTTTTCCTTTCAAACTCTTCAGGCAGAGCGACAGGCTGTGAATACAACAGTTCAGGGATCTGCTGCAGACATTGTAAAACTGGCTACTGTGAATATCCAGCACAGACTGGAGGCAGCTTTTCCTGATGCACCACTGTCATATCAGCATCCACGAAATGACACAGGTAAGCAAGCCTCCATTCTACCAAGTTAAAGTGAGCTTTTCAGAATGGACTAATCACAAGTGGTGGTTGTGTCGTAATCAGAGAATGGATGGTACAAGTGTCGTTCCAAACCACCTCGAGGGGCCTTCTTTGTCCTTCAGCTACACGATGAACTAATCTATGAGGTTGTAGAGGAGGATATTATTCAGGTAAAGCTGACTTTCTTCTGGATGTTAAATTTTACACAGAACAGGGATCAAGATTCTAAAAAAATTCTCTTTGGCAGGTTGCACAAATTGTGAAGTGGGAAATGGAATCTGCTATGAAACTGTATGTGAAGCTCAAGGCAAAAGTTAAAGTGGGTCCGAGCTGGGGCAACCTTCAGGACTTGGATATCTGAAATCCACGTATTTTACTCATTCTACCAAGATGCTGTTTGCACAAATGATAGTATAAATGCACTTCAGCACCAGGCTTAATGGAATGTAAGCATTAAAAAAGGCTACTCATGGGAGAATCATGTATTCTATAGATCATGGAAAAATTAAAAATGTAATTCTGTGTGTGACTTTTTACTGAAATGAGAGAGACCAAAATGAAAATTCAATTTTGCCTTTAATAATTAATAAATCTTACAACTGTGACTTTTCTAACATTTCTGAACTTCAATGTTTAACAGTACAATGTGCCCATATGTTTAAGATATCCTAATCTCTCCTATCACATCATCAAAAAACTGCATGCCATTTTAGAAGACTCCATTTGTGAAGTATTTGCCATTAGGAAAGAAAGGTGCGGACAGTGCCTTTTACCAAGCCTCTACAGATTGGACACTTGCGTAGTGAAGGAGCACATTCTTTGCAAACCACAAGGTGCCCACAGGGAATGAAGACAATGTTGACCTCTTTATCCATGCATACTTTACATGTGCGTTCCTCTTGAAGTCTCCTCAGCTGTTCTTCCATGGGCAGGTCTGTAAGCCAAATAGACGGTGTTAATTCCATAATAACAGCTTTGTTTACGCTGACTCTTTCAGGGCAGGGTCTATATCTCAATCCCTTAGTGTGATGGCTACAAACTTAAGAAAAAAAAAATTAAAAACAAAACAAGTCCTCTCGTGATGAAGTATACCTGAAAGATCTTGACTCGGTGATGCAGCTTCATTTGTCTGGGCTGAAATTGCAGTGAAAAGAACATAAAATGGATAGTCAGTATTATGTAGTGATGTAAGCTTGATGTGGAATTCTCCCTGCACACTTTAAAAATTTATATAAAGTATTCTGAGCATCACCTCATTTCATTCAAGGGGGTCCCATTTAGATGTTCCTACCCACTAGCCTTGACACCAGCAATTTTACACAGACAAAGACTAACATGGAACACTGAAAATTCACAGACATTTTAAGCCAATACAGATGAAAGGAATAGATACCCATTAGCTCTCTCAAGAGGTACACATCATTCTTTTTGATCCAATTGCGGAAGACCTCTGCCGCTGCATTCCCTTTTGATAAGACCAGATCGATGAGTTGGCCTGTCTGCTGCTTGACTGAAGTGCAGTTGCGGATGGTGTCATACTCCTTCTGAGAAATAACGTTCTCCTCCAGGAGATGATCCATTAGACTCTGGACACTTTTCAACCGCTGAGTCAAGGCAGTATGATGCTTTTTCAGAAAAGTAAATCCATCTGCAAACAAACATTACGGATCAGCTTTTTTGCTGAGAGATCGTACACATTTCAGTTTCTTCACAGGATTTGTAACAGAGAAACCATCACCCAAACTTACCTGAAGCCATTTCCTCTGCAAATAGTTCTCGCTCCTCCTCTCTCTTCTCATCCTCAGCACTAAGCAGATCAGACACCAGTTCTTGGACAGTCTTATAGTTTTCTCCACTAGTGAGAATTTTACTCTGAACTGTCTGCTTTACTAAACTTCGCTCAAAGCCCATTTCTAAAGCTGACTTCACCACAGGTGTGTTCATCATTATAGCATCTTCTGAACGCTCTTCTCCTGGACCCAAGTGTACAACTACATAAAGATTAATAAAAAATAATCAGGTAATGTTAAATAATCTGACACACAAGATGTGTTAATGCTTTGGTCTTTAGAGTTTTACTCACCAGGTGGATCAACAAATTCTCTTGAGTTGTCTCCATTAGTCAATAGCTGTAGAAGATATGGTTGTTCTTGTTAACAAATGTAACAATGCTGTTTTATGAGTACTTTTAAGTACTTTTTTCACCCACCTGTTCAAACAATCTTGGAAATCTGGCTTGAATCTGATGAACAAACTCTTGTCCCTTTTCTTGCAAAAGATACTCACACCTAAAACAGGAACAGTTTTAAAACAATGACGGTGCAAAATAAATAAAGGTAAGCAGTACTGGAAAACAATCCTTTGTTCACCTTGGAAACCATTTGGCATGTTCTACCCATGGATCATCACCCGATTCCCAACATCTAAGTCCTCCATCGCAGCAAAAGCACTTCACATCATCATTACGGCCTGTGAAAGGATTGTTTATTAGATAACTCCATATTGTCACAAGAAAAAAACCTCATACTCTAAATGAGTTAAATAATCTTACCAACATAGTAAAAGCCAGCCTTGGCCAACTGGTCTGGTCGAACTGGTATTCTTGCAGGCCAGTTGACAAACGTGAGCAGCCTCTCATCACACTGTTGCATTGCTGGGTTGGAAACATTAGCAAGTCCACTACTGGTAGCAATAGACACGTTATCTGCCCGATCACCTCTTACAAAACGGCAGTTGGGATAATGTCTCTGGTGTTCAGATACTGCCCTATCTCCAGGCTCCCAATTGCTAAGTTGCCCTCCACAGCTGAAGCAAGCCACTCTGTCCCCCTGGCCAAGATAGTAGAAACCAGCCTTTGCAAGCTCAGCAGGTGTGACTGTTGTGACCGTCCAGTTCTGAAAGGTGTCCAAACGATCCTGTTCTCGACGCATGCTTGGATTGTGACAAGCAGGAGGTCGCTGATGAGACATGTCTTCTACTCCACGAGATGAGAGAGGACTGGAAGGGGCAAGATTACTGAAACCCATGTTAAGGTAACCAGCTTGCTCATCAGTCTGGCCTGAAGTTGATGCAGCGGCAGATGTTGTACTGCCTGTGGCAGGAGCAGGAACAGAAGCGTTTATTTGAAGCACAGCAACATTACGGAGAGGAGAAAAGGCAGAATGGGAAGATGACAGAAGGTTGGCTGTGGCAGGTAGGCTCTGGATGAATGTGCAGTTGGGAGAGAGCTGTTTGTGTCTCTCTGCTGGGCATTCACCTGACTGCCAGTTCTCAGCAGTGACATTGCAACGAAAACACTGAACGCAATCACCTACACCAGTGTAGTAAAAGCCAGCACGGGCAAGGCTTCTCTCGGTCACAGCTGCAGTAGAGGGGAACTTGGCAAAAGTGGAGATGCGATATAGTTCACTAGTATTATCATACTGTAGGTCTGGTGGTGCACCATTTCGGCACAGACCTCTTAGGAAAGGGCTGTTTTGTAAAATTTCCATGGTAAACAAGAAAGGAGGGATGTCCTTCAGAGAGAAAGGCTTTACTTGTCATATTTAGGAAAATGAACGTCATAGCATATGTGGCTGAACTTAAGATGACTTGAAAACAACCACCACCAATGACAATCACTTGAGACCGAAGGTCACAAGATCATGCTGGTCAATCAATAATCCACATTCTCATGCCTAATGGAATGATATCAAAACAAGGACCAGAAATCCTTTAGAAAACAACTGATTTCTTGACAAGTGAAACTGCCAGACAAGCATAACTGATCCACTACACAGAACGTGAATTAATATAATGACCTGACTGCCCATATGCCCCGTCTGTGTTCACCCAGGATCACTGACAAACATAACCAAACCATACAGCGAAGACCTCATCTTTAAATCAGGCATGGTGCATTATTGATTATAACTACTTAAAGTTAAACACTACAGACTGGTAACTAACACCTAAATATGCCAAATAAAGCCTTTCTCCCTGCTGGACATCCCTCGGGTTTGTGTTTAGGTATCCATGGCAGAAGATTAAATGTAATTATAAAATTAAAATATGTCTTTTAAAACAAAAAAAGAGCCGCCTGGCTTGAAAGGAGATCTTCCTTAACTTCAGTTTTGCAGTCACCTGTAGATAATAGAAGAAAAAAAAGATATTAGTCATTGCATACTTTGAGTGGGCAACATGTCTCTGGTGAACACAATATTGGCACAGTTCAGTTACAGCATTTACATCAAGCAGGACATACTAAATAAAATGAGACCAACTAGGAAGTACAAGAGTTTGATTATGCAATTCCCCCACCCCATCGTATCTCATCAGAATGAGTTTTATTGCCAGGTATGTTCACACATACGAGGAATTTGTTTTAGTGACAGAACTCTACAGTGCAACAAGGTGACAGT